>JAPYZT010009439.1:0-10311 GCA_030522965.1 Tryphoninae sp. A BG-2022a | reverse complement strand
GCTTGTTGAAGCAGTTTTTGGAAGTTCACGGTTTGGCCACATGCGACACTGCAATCGAGTGCCGATTGGGTTGCGCAAGCGCACTATTAACTTGACTAGGAAAAAATAAAAACAATATTATTGTCGGTAAATCTTGAAGATTATTAAATTAAATATCGTGCAACATTAATATGAGCCGAGAAAATGTTGAACGTAAATGGAGAAAAGAATCGCACAGAGCCAACGAAAACGATGATTATGAGGTTATGTCATGTCGATACTCGATAGCAGCGCTGCAGGTGGCGATAGAGAGAACTCTATTTTTCTGCTTCAATATGCGAGTCACTTTAGCCTTCCCCCACTCCCGGGAGTTGACAAGCTTGTATGGAAGACCGTGGTTTCAATGAACATTTCTGCGTAACAACGAAAGTGAGAAATTGACAGAGTTGGATAGGGTACGTTACTAGCGCTGAGCGACGACAATGCTGACGTCTCTCGGCCCACGAAGGAACCGTTATTGAATAATTGGCTCAGCGACGAGCTTCGTAAATACGCACTTGCGCGCGTCTGACAGGACGTGGGCACTTCGTAACGCGACGTTTGGCACATCACGATAACGAAACGAACCTGCAGTTAGCACGCATGGAGACCAATTAAAAGTTTCGTTTGGGAAATAAATGTACAACGGTAGAATCACGAGATCGTAAAATTAGGATGTTTTTATTCAATTAAATACACGAAGAATAAATTCGATTAAAATCAACGAATTAGTAATAATGATAATAATGAATGTAATAGAATAGAATTAGAATAATTACATATGTTTAGATTTCCATCATGCAATAAAGATCCCTTCGCAATAATTCTCGTTTGAAAAAAAGAACAACGGTCGGTTACCATCCGTCGGTAACCGAGAAGAGCGACAGTAGGTAACATGAAATAGCACGGTCGGCAAGTCGAGGTCTACAGTCGATACATTTTGTACCGTCAGTCGGTAACGCAACTTTCCACCTTTAAAGTTCAAAATTGCTATTTTCTCATTCCAAATAATTAGATCGTAAAATTAGGATGGTTTTATTCAATTAAATATACGAAGAATAAATTCGATTAAAATCAATGAATTAGTAATAATGATAATAATGAATGTAACCCATAGAATTAAAATAAGTACATATGATTAGTTTTTCATCATGCAATAAAGATCTCTTCGAAATAATTCTCGATAGAAAAAAAGAACAACCGTCTATTACCATTTGTTGGCAACCGAAAAAACCAGAGGTCAGTAACACAAAACAGTCCGGTCGGTAAGTTTATCTCTACAGTCGGTAATTTTTTACCATCAGTCGGTAATGAAAATGTTTACCTTTAAAGTTCAAAATTGATATTTTCTCGTCCCAAAGCTTTCAAACTTCGTATCAAAAAACGATTGCAATTTTTATATCAATCGATACGATCGAAAATAATCGTGATTTAACGATAATTCATAATAAAAATGAAGCTTGGTAGATAAAAAAGAGTGAGATTCGAATTTGAGGGCGCAATTGGCTGCGGCGCTTACGAGGCTCGTTTCAATCCTATTGGTTGCCCGCGTTCTTGTGTACATGACAACCGGCCCCCGATGCCGGGGCGCCCCGTGTGCCGTGAAGCGAGCCTACACGACAATCATTCATTCACCGTGTGCGATGCCGAGTGCGTGAGAGAGACGTGCGTCGGCGGAAACACGCGTATCTCAAATGATCGAAATATTCGGTTCACGCGAATGTCGATAAAACAATACACGCCTCGATCTATAAACAAGTGTTGAATTTTGTTTTTTTTTTTCCTAAAACTTCGAGTGAGAAAAAAAATCGTGACTTGAATCGTGACACTTGACACGTGGTGTTTTTTTTCCTCTCTTTGCGCAAAAATTCACAATTCATTACAGTGCATGTGCTCCTCGTGTTAAAATTATACATACGCACGCGTAAATCTCGTTACACAATTAAAAAAAAAAATAAAAGAAGAAAACAAGCGGGAATATGCGACCTCAGTGAATTTTTTTTGGAACGAAGGTAAGAGCCTCATTCTTTTCAATGGAACGTCGATACGTACCAAAAGTCATTTAAAATTCGCACTCCTCGACAATTTATGATTCGTGTCAGGAATTTTCTGAAATTAACGCACCGTGTGATGATTTATGTTTTTTTTTTGTTTCTCCTTTCTTTATATTATGCGAATTTGAGAATTGGGTCGTTTCGTCGAGACACCGATTCAAAATTGCGTGATCAATTTTGTGGCTTTAATCATTTTTTTTTGTTACTTTTCCGTACGTTGCAAAAATACGTGTGTTCGTTACGAACACATATAGACAGTTTATACGTACATATATATATGTATATATATATAGAGAGAGAGTAAAAGAGCGTCATGTGGTAGGTTTACACGCAACCTGCAGCTCTATACGATGATTTCGTACTTCCGGGGCGACGCTTGATGATTGCCGTACAGTGCAGTAAAGTGTGCTTTATATACACAGGACGCTAGAGCGCTCGCTGTTTGCTGCACTCGATGTTACGAGCCAACTGTATAGATGTATATATAGATATATCTATTTATTTATTTCATATATGTATATATATATATATATATATATATATATGATAATATTGTACTATAATATAATATTATATCATAGTATAATAATATAATATATAATATAATATACAATATAATATATAATATTATATCATATATCATATATCATATATAATATTATATTATACATTATTTTATATATAATATAATATAATATTATAATATTATTCTATTATATTATATTATATTATCATAATATAATATAATATATAATATAATATTGTATTATAATATTATTATATATTATACAATTATATTATATTATATTATTATAATATTATTATATATTATACTATTATATTATATTATATTATATTATATTATATATTATATTATTATATATTATACTATAATATAATATACGACATATCATATAATAAATAATAATGTAAATATAATAAAATATAATATAGTGGAATAAAAAAAAATTTTGTTCCCATTGTCATTTATATATTTATATATGTAAGTATATAAATGTGAGCGAGGGCAAAAGTTTTTTTGCTTACATCTGTCGATTTCACAAAAAGTTTTTTTTTTTCTTCTCTCTCTTCTGTGTGTGGATTATTACGGGCGCCGTGAGAAATACGAATGGGATTTCATTCTGAAATTCCAGCATACGGTGCAGCGATAGAGAGAGAATGAAACTCAATACCGTTCACAGCTCACTGTGATAAAAATAAAATATATGCACACCGGTGCAAGCAAATCCGTGGTGCGTATTTACAATAAACGACTGCACGATGTAAATAGCACGTTTTTGAAAATAAAAACACGCACAATCGGGTCAAATGTTTTTTGATGATTTTTTTTTATCATGGTTTTTGAAATGTAGGGGAGCAGTTTTTTTTTGTTTTTGTTAAAGTAAATTTATCAAAAATTCAAACTTGATAACGTTTCTATGTCAAATTTAATGTACAATTAATTTTAATTCGGTCCAATTTTTATTCGAATAGAAATTTGAAATTACTTTAAATTCGATGAAGTTTTTGAAATGGAAAAGAAAATTGAAATTAAGGTAAATTCCATGTAATTTCGATTCAAATAAAATTATAATCCAATGTAATTTCAGTTCCAATAAAATTATATTTTGATGTAATTTTGAATCGAATAAAATAAAAATTCGATGCAATTTCGATTCGAATAAAATTATAATTCCATGTAATTTCGATACGAATAAAATTATAATTCCATGTAATTTCGATACGAATAAAATTATAATTCCATTTAATTTCGATTCGAATAAAATTATAATTCCATTTAATTTCGATTCGAATAAAATTATATTTTGATGTTATTTCAATTCGAATAAAACACAAATTCGATGCAATTTCAATTCGAATAAAATTATAATTCGATGCAATTTCGATTCGAATAAAATTATAATTCCATGCAATTTGGATTCGAATAAAATTATAATTCCGTGTAATTGTGATTCGAATAAAATTATAATTCCATTTAATTTCGAATCGAATAAAATTATAATTCGATGTAATTTCAATTCGAATAAAATAAAAATTCGATGCAATTTCGATTCGAATAAAATTATAATTCCATGCAATTTGGATTCGAATAAAATTATAATTCCATGCAATTTGGATTCGAATAAAATTATAATTCCATGTAATTGCGATTCGAATAAAATTATAATCCAATGTAATTTCGATTCGAATAAAATTATAATTCGATGCAATTTCAATTCGATTAAAATTACAATCCAACGTAATTTCGATTCAAATAAAAAAAATTATAATTCGAATTCCATCGAATACAATTCCAATACCATTTTCCTTATGCCATTTTTCTTCATTTCAAATTTGTCTTTCATTCTTTTCACCTTTCGAAGTAACGAGTCGAAAGAATTTTTGTTCACAAACGATTTGTGAAACACGAGAAGTAGTGTCCCCTCGTAGGAATTCCACGTCTCTAAACTCGATGATCGTTAGGTCGTAATATGCGCATACGTACGTAGGTACGAGCCCCTGTGCAAACGATTAAAGATTGTGGGAGTCGCGAATGCGCGTTCTCGCGAACACGAGAAAATGGAATAAACCCCCGAGATATGTATCGTTTGGTGGATGTTCACAAAGGGGGTCTCTCCGCATTATAATACGCGAGACGGAGACGGAATTTTTTTTTTCTATTTTCTTTTTCTTTTTTTTTTTTTCTTCTTTTTTTTCATCATCTTGTACGTATATAGACGCTGTAACAATGCAACGGTCGCCCTAATCACATTATCTCACGAGCACGACCTTAAAAATAATAACAATAAAAGAATCTCAACGCGTAGACGGTATGGGAGCGATATTGCCCTGCGCATAAATTTTTCGAACCGCGAAATGGCGATTTGAATTTGTAGAAAAAAAAATATATTGAAAAAATTGAAAAAAAAAAAAATTTAATATGGAGAAAAATATTTTTAAAACATTCATATTTTTAATAAAATGATTCAACCCTCCTTTCGAGTGTTATTAATAATAAAAAATATTAAATTTACGAGAATCGAGATGAGGATTCTGTCTTAAAAATTATCTTTTGTTTATTTGTTGTAAATTTCGATTTTTTAATTGTCTTTTTATTATTTTGATTTTTAGGGAAATTTTTTAGGGAAATCTCAACGCGTAGATGGTATGGGAACGATATTGCCCTGCGCATGAATTTTTCGAACCGCGAAACGATGATTTGAATTTGAAAAAAAAAAATAATATTGAAAAAATGAAAAAAACAAATTTTTTATATGGAAAAACATATTTTTTTTTAATTTATATATTTAATAAAGTGATTCAAGCTTGGTTTCAAGGGTTTGTTATCAATAATTAATAATATTAAATTTATTTTTAGGGAAATCTCAACGCGTAGATGGTATGGGAACGATATTGCCCTGCGCATGAATTTTTCGAACCGCGAAACGATGATTTGAATTTGAAAAAAAAGATTATATTGAAAAAATGGAAAAAAATATTTTTTTTAAATTTATATATTTAATAAAGTGATTCAAGTTTGGTTTCAAGGGTTTGATATCAATAATTAATAATATTAAATTTAGGAGAATCGAGATGAGGATTCTGTCTTAAAAATTATCTTTTTTTTAATTTATTATAAATTTCGATTTTTTAATTGTCTTTTTATTATTTTGCTTTTTGTGGAAATCTGAACGCGTAGATGGTATGGAAGCGATATTGCCCTGCGCATAAATTTTTCGAACCGCGAAACGACGATTTGAATTTAAAGAAAAAAAAATATTGAGCAAATAGAAAAAAAAATATTTTTAAAAAATTCATATTTTTAATAAAATGATTCAAGCCTGGTTTCGAGTGTTATCAATAATTAAAAATATTAAATTTACGAAAATCAAGACAAGGATTTTGTTTTAAAAATTATCTGTTTTTTATTTGCTGGTAAATTTCGATTTTTTAATTGTCTTTTTGTTATTTTGCTTTTTGTGGAAATCTGAACGCGTAGACGATACGGGAGCGATATTGCCCTGGGCATAAATTTTTCAAACCACGAAACGATGATTTGAATTTGAAAAAAAATAATATTGAAAAAATGGAAAAAAAAATTTTATTTGGAAAAAAATATTTTTAAAAAATTTAATTTTTAATAAAATGATTCAAGCCTGCTTTCAAGTGTTATAAATAATTAAAAATATTAAACTTACGAGAACCGAGAACTTTTTTTTATTCACCTGCAAACTCATATTTTTTAATTGTCTTTTCATTTCTTTCTTTATTTTTGTGAAAATCGATTGTCCAAAGGAAAAATTATTGTAAGAGAACAGTTGAGTTTGTCTATAATTGGACAATGTTTCCGAACTCTTGGGAGATCGTTACAGAGCGATGGAAGATTACAAACGAGCTTTCATGATACAAAAAAATAAAAATAAAAAAATAAAATAAATAAAAAAAAAGCGAGTCAATGTCGATGAACAAAGGAGCTCGTTCACTGAGTGCAAAAGGCGTAGTCCGGTAGCCCGATTTATAATTCGAGATACGAGAAGCTCTTTCGATCGTCTCGCGATCGGACGAAATAAAAATCATTTCACAAAAATAAAAATTAAGAGAAATATAAAGTAGCAAGATAATTCAAATAATAATAATAATAACAATAATAATAATAATAATAATAATAATAACAACAATCGTTAAATCTGTACATTCATATGTATTCAAACAGATAAAACAACAGAACGAAATCCGATACGCGAATGCGAGAAATAATCCCGAGGCGCACTTTACTAAATTAACCTGACACCCTTTTGCCGCACTCCGGCTATGGACTCGTATTTTCATGCCAATCCGGCCCGGGGACCACTTGGGGATCGATCCCGATAAACGTATAAAACCCAAACCCGCGCATAAAACCCAAACGGTCGTATAAAATCGTACTACGGTGAATTTTGGCCGCACGTGACGTGACGAAAAGTGTTTCTGCTCTCTCTTGCCCCGTCCACCCCTCTATATATACAGGATGAGTTTCGTAAGGTGTCTCAAACTTTGTTCTAAGATAGATGGGATCATTACAAACAAAAGTTACAAATACACATTTGGGATATTTTTAATAGTTTACGAGATATAAGCTTTTAAAGTTGGTCCAATCAGAGCACCGAGAAGCGTTGGCCCCGCCCACTCCCCTCCCTAGCCGTAGAGATAGCACAGTGTAAGACGTTACATTTGGGGTTGCAAAATTTAGAGTACTCAATTTTATTTATTATATTGTTACGCAGTCATTGTTATTTTTTGGACATTGACTGCTCTGAGTTTTGCCGAGCACGCCGAGAAATGTTGGACCCGCCCACTCCGTACCCTAACCGCCCATACCCGAGAAATAAAAATGACTGAGTAATAATCCTATAAATAAAATTGACTGCTCTGAATTTTGCAACCCCAAATGTAACGCCCTACACTATCTCTACGGCTAGGGTGGGAAGTAGGCGGCTCCAACGCTTCTTGGTGCGCTCTGATTGAATCAACTTTAAACATTGATATCTCGTAAACTATTAAAAATATCCCCAATGTATATTTGCAACTTTTGTTTGTAATGATGCCATCTACCTTAAAATAAAGTTTGAGACATTTTATAAAACTCACCCTGTACATATCGGTGTGGGATTTGGCTCGTTTGCTTACATCTACATATATTTCGTAAGCTTGAGGATATATTTATAAACTCTCATTATCGAATGAAAACACGCTAGCATCGATTAAACAAAAATAGCTAAACCTTTTTTGTATTTCATCGAACTAAAAAAATCGAAATCAAACAATATTATAGAAAAAAAACAAACATTTGGCTGTATTTTTGACTTTATTTTATTTATTTATTTATTTATTATATTTATTTATTTTGCACAATAATAATGATTTCCAGAGTCGATAATGCATTTTTTTTCAATTCGTGTTCACTTGAGCGTCGCCGTTCGTCGATTATTGACAATAAGGGAGAGAGTGAGGAGAGAGAGAGAGAAAAAAGAAGCAATATAGTTCAGACCGTATTGAAAGATACGAGGGGTTCTCGATTGAATGAAATTCTATAAATAAGCCAGTTCGATAGTAAAAAAAAATAGAAAAAAAATCAAAGTATTCTTGCAACCCTATTTCAACGAGTCTGTCGTTGCGTCGCTTTTCTAACAAGTTTTCTTATTTTTTTATTGCACGAATGAATAAAAAAAAATACCCGTGACCCATATTTCCCATATTTTTCACGATTTTTCTTATTTCGCGACAAAGAACGAGAGAGAGACAGAGAGAGAGAGAGACGTGTAAAGAAATGCTCGTTGGTACGAAAAGCTGAAAGGTGTATCTTGAGAATTGTCTTGGTACAAAACGAGGGAGAATCGATTAGAACGTTGTACGATTTTATCTCGGGTGGTAGTGTTACCACCTTCTCCCCACCCCTTCTCTCTCTTCTCCCCTAGTGGGCCATGAATAACTCCAAGAGTTAGCGAAGGAGTCTAAATTCACGTGAAAACGCCGGCTTCGTGATATACGAAAGGCCGACTTGAAGTACCTCTGAATTGTACAGAAAAGTTTCTTGGAGCGTTTCAGGGGTTTAAGGGGGGGGGGGGGGCAAGACGACTTGCGCATCCTGGTAATTTCTATTCTTGACCCTATTCTGGACTTATGGATTTTTTTGTCGATTAGTAAACTTCAAGGGTGGCAACAAATTTTTATTTCTTTATTTATCTTTTTTGTATTATCATTATTATTGATAATCGTAATGACGATCATCGTTCATCGATGATATTGATAACTATGATAATTGTGGGAATTAATTATTAATTATTCAATTTTTAAATAAAATTTATTATTATTCGTTATTATTATTATCAGCATTATTCTTTTTTCTAGGATTGTGGAAATAATTGTGGAAACTAATAATGAATTATTCAATTCTTAAATAAAATTTATTATCATTATTATTATTATTATTTATGATTGAGTAAAAAATGCAAATTACGCTAATCGTGAAAATTAATTGTTAATTGACATTAATTATTCAGTTTTTAAATAAAATGTGTTATAATAATAATAATTATTATATTATTATTATTATTATTATTATATAATTATTATTGTTATTATTATATAATAATTATAATAGTAATTATAATTATTATGATTATTATTATTATAACAAATTTTATTTAAAAACTGAATAATTAATGTCAATTACTATTTAATTTATCGACAATATTCTTACTGTCGATAATATAAATATTGATAAGAATGATCATCGATACAATCGATGCATCGACTTTTATTTACCATCAAATTTTCAACCAAATTTAAATATTCCTACTCATTATCATAACAATCGTTAAAATCGTTTGAATTCCAATACCAATGTATTACAAGAGAGCATTATCCCGAGGGAGACCCAACTGAAAAGAGCTAAATACCGTTCGCCTGAATAATCGATTAAATAAAAATTAACGCGCGCGTCGTTTAAATTCAGGTGGTCACAATGCCCGAGGTATGAGTAACGTTAGAAACGCGGTGAGTTTTTCATCGAAGTAGCGCGCGTGTGTGTGTGCGTTTATAACATTGTGTTAGAGCGAACGGCGTGTAGGTGTTACGCCGCGTGTATACACAACTGTACTGTGCAACTCTCTTCCCCCACTCCTCGACGCTCACGCTCGAGACCCGCCAGCCCCCACTCTCTTACCGCGGGTGCGCGCGCCATCTGTCGCTCTCTCTCTCTCTCTCTCGCGCGCGCACACAGGTAACTCCACAGCGGGAGCCTACGGGCATCGAAGCGTAACTTTCCGTCCGCCACCGCGGACAGTTTTTTTTTCTCTTTCACAGGGTCCTGTATGTTTATATGTATGTATATACATATATACATATTTGAAGGCACACACGGTAACATAAACGACAGAATGCGAGCTATACCTGTCCCCGAGCCATATAACAATCCGTTTTTTTTAGTTTTCGTTCACCCTTCTATGTTGGTCGTTTTTCCTAAACGACTTCGAACTACCAATGCTCAACAATCCGGCCACAGCCTTCATACTCATAGATATGTATGGATGTACTATGAACATGCTAATATTGAGCAACAAGATAATATAATATATAATATATTAATATAATATAGTATATAATAGTATATAATATTATATTAATATAATATATTATATTATAATATATTATATTGTACTATATTATATTATATTATATTATATTATATTATATTATA
>JAPYZT010009429.1:0-13798 GCA_030522965.1 Tryphoninae sp. A BG-2022a | reverse complement strand
TTAGGCAGGGAGTTGGTGACTTCAACGCTTGTCGGCACGTTGGGCAAAATTTAGAGGAACCAATGACCGCGAACAAAAAATGACTACGTATTAATACAATCAATAAAATTGACTGCTCTGAATTTTGCAAACCCAAATGTAACGGCCTAATCTACGCTTTATTTATGGCTAGACTGGGGGTGGGTGGCTTCAACGCTTCTCGGTGCGCTCTGATTGGTTCGATTTAAAAAATTGATATCTCGTAAATTATTAACAATATCCCAAATGTTTATTTGCAACTTTTGTTCGTAATGAGCCCCCTGTATATATATACAAACAGAACTATATACATGTTCCTTCTTACTCGAGGGATTGGTCACTCGAGAAATCAATGAACCATTTCATCTGGAATCGCTGCAAATCGCAGGAAATCGCTCAATGATTATTCTTAATGTCCTCGTGATTTCTCCAGATGTACAGGACATCGTTGGAAATTACTCATCCACTCTTCGAGTGAGCAAGCATTTTTCTTAGTTCTTCTATCGAGAGGTTAGAAATTAGAGATTTCTGATATCACTGGAAATCGTTGGAATCGGCAGAAATCATGGGAATTGCAAGGAATCCTTTTGGAAATCGTTAACCGAATCTGGAAGAAAATTCAATACAGATTTATCTCGATACGCAAATATTTGTTATACAAATTTCTGTTTTGGTTTTTTGAAATGTTTGTAGGAGAAAATGAAGTTGGTAGTGATTTTTGCAGATTTTGCCGATCGAACATTTCATTTCTTCGCATCCCTCGAGAATTTTACCACGATCATTAACGCAGTATAGACATGACTTTGTGTCTCGTATAGACGTATATATATATATATAGACACAGAAGAAGAGAAGCGATTTTCCCATCTCTTTCCGCGTCTTGTCGAGAGATTCTTTCGACTGTGGGAATTCGCGATTTATCCGCTCATCGGTCTCTTCTGTACGTTTTTTCCCCTCTTCATCTCCGATCTTTCCGCTCTCTTTCTCGCCACTCAACGAGCCGGAAAAGTCTGTGTGTATATATATATATAGGTACGTAAGATTTACAAAAATATTTAGTTTTTCATAGAAATTTTTATCACTTTTGACGAGAAAATTTTCTTTTTTCTCCGTTACTTTTCATTTGGTTGTTTTCATGCTGTAGGTACGTACTTGAAAATTGTAGGTACGAATTCATTGGGTGGATGTACTGTAGACGGCGGCTCTCGTCCTTTCGCGTTTGCTTCTCGCGCCCGCGTTCAAGAACTTGGCGATATTATCTCTTGGTGCGGCTAATTGCGTGCATTGTGCACGCCTCTTAGTTTCTTTCTTTCTCTCCCTCTCTCTCTCTCTCTCTCTCTCTTCATCGTTTATATATAACCCCGGGGTCTTTCGTGCAGCATGTTATTCTCGAGATTCTCCGAGTCTCGCCGGAATCGTAGCGTATCTTCGCCTGTCCCTTCGCCTCGCAGTTTTCGTCTCAGCGATCGCGCTTCTTTCATTCCCCATTTATTTTTTCTCTCGTGAGAAATAAATATTAACAGCCGTCTCAAACAAACACGTACCTCGCAAAGTATTAACGAATCAAGAAATTAATTACATTCTTAATCAAATTTCTCCAAGAATTATTGAGTTTCGAAAAAATCATCATAAAAAGCGATCGAATACGAAATTGAAAAGTAACCTTTACGATTCTCCAAAAGTCGTTTCAGAATGAATAAAAAAAAGCAAATTGATCGAAGAACGAATAAAAAATTATCGACGGGGAATAGAAATGAAAATTTGTATAACGAATGTTGTAAAGTTCCCAGCGGCGTTGCGGTAACTATATTTTAACGAGGTAGGAAATACGGGATATAAGGGTGGGGGTGGGGGTTTGAGCAGACAATAAAAGTGGAGCCCGTGCCGATTTGGCCCTTGAGTATTCTCCGTGGGAAGATCTCACGGTATCACCTTCGACCTCCTGAACCTCGGATCGTTGCGCGCATTAAGCTCCTCCCTCCCCCACGCTTCCCTTGCCCTAACCCTCCAACAACAACGACAACAACAACAACATCAACAACGCTAATCTCGAACCACCCGAGCCGCGAAATCTTCTCCTCGGTTTGCTCAGTCCCGTTTTCCGGCCGTTTCGCATACACCTTCTTCCGTTCCCGAACCGATAATTAAACAACGGGGTTGAACCTTATGGTAGAAGAACGCGAAGCGTAGAAAATTTTTCTCTCATCATAGAATTCCCCCGGCTGTTTATTATTGCTTTGTGTGTGTGTGGGTGTGTGTGTTTTTTTTCATTCTATTAAAGTATTCGCAAAATGTAACTAACGATGCATTCTTCCATTTTTTTCGCTTCATCATCATATTTCTCACTATCTCATCCGGTGAATATCTTTCATTTTTTTACCTTTTCTTTTTCTAGCCAAGCATTTTCCCAGTGTTGATGTATGAGAAAATTCCGAGGAAGGATTGACGTCGTGATTCGAGGTTGAAGAATCCTAGGCGTCGAAGTCATCATCTTCCTACGATCCTTGCAACATTGAAATTTTCGTGGATTCGTTATCGTTCCACCGATTTCCCGTTTGGGTCAATTCACCGTCCTCCTCCCTTGCTTCAAGGCCTCCTTTACCAGTGAACGATTAAAAGTTGAATGGTTTCTAATCTCGTGACGGGATCTCGCGTGGCTCGAAAGTAGGTGCACTCGAGCAGCACGATCGTGAGCGATCCCAAGGACGAACCATGTAAACACATACCTATATACATATATATATATGTATATCTACATATATATATATATATACATATAACCCTGTAGAAAAAAGCAAAGAGAAAGCAACGAAGAGAATACGCGATAAAACCGATAAGACAATAAAACGAGTAGAAAAAAGAAGAAAAAGGAAATGAAAAGGAACGGGACATAGTCCGTCCAATTAAAATCGAACGACGCGTATAAATGTATATAATATTAAGTATAATATTAAGGATACGGGACTTCTTGTCGCGACTAAATAGTTTACGGACTGACGAATCGCTCGTGCATTGTTTTGGTGTCCACGGTTAAGAACTGTCGAGGGAACGTAATACGCGTTTTAATAATTCGCTTCGCCGGCAAAGAACATTGGCTCGAGACGGTAGCGCGTTTGGGTTCTCTTGTATAGATATGTATGTATATAGACAGTTCTTTACGACTTGCACCGTATCGAGGGGCCACGACGCTAGAGCACATTATCGTCTTTTCGTTACCTCTCATCTTTCACGGGTTTTAATGCTTCTTAATAACTCTCTTCTCCATATCGAATTATTTTACGATCTTGGTCAAAAAATTAATTAAATTATGTCCTTCGATCTAATTCTTAGAAATAACTCAACGTTCTTTTGCGCGGCTAATTTTTAGACTGAGTTTCGAACACGTTAAATCGTCGACGACGAATTCTTTACTCGTTTGTTTCATTCTTTTTTTTTAATCGTCATTGATTTAGATTGGTTGGACGAAAAGGTTCGAGGTGTATTTTGAGAAATTGCATTCTTATATACTTGGGTCGATGCTTACGCAGCAATCTCGTGGATCTCGATGAATCTTTCTCTCTCTCTCTCTATTATTTAGTTGGAGTGACTCGGTCCAAAGCCGGTCGATGCCGAACCTCCAATTTATTCCCGGAGCACCCTTTCGTATTACGCTCGATACTGCAACACGTTTTTTCTTTCTCCCCCGACGCCGATAATTGGCCAATTGGAACGATTTTATTAAGCCTCGTGTGTTTTACGGTGTCCGCTGATTTTTTGTTCGTTTCGTGGGGTCGGTCTCTCGAACCGAGGTCGGGAACTCACCAGTCATTCAACGTCTTTTATTTTTCTTTCCTCGTTCTTTTTTTTTCCAGAAAATGCAATCACGAGCTTTCGTTCTTCCGCAATATGAATTATTTCTTCCGATTCATTGATTTTGTATCGTTTATATTTATTTGCATTCGGGGCATGCCCGCTCGTTTATATTTGCTCTATCGCCACAGTCGGAGTTGGCAATTATAACTTCGGTTTCGGGTTGCCATTCTTGAGATTGAAATATTATACGAGAGAATATACGAACGAGATATTAACAATATACTTATATCGCATTCTTCGCCATTGCGAAGAGATAGTCTACTCTTTCATATTAGGTACATATATATATATATATATATATACCGGGTGGCCCACATAACTCTTAACAGCTGAGTATTTCGGAAACTATTTGTCCAATCAAAAAATTGTTCATGAGAAAGTTTTATGCTTTTGAGGGGCCTTTCTAACTATAAACGTATCAAGTTACTTCCTGCCCCCTTTATGGGGGGCGGGGGGGTAACTTTACAATTTCAAACGGGACCCCCTATAAAATGTTAGATGGCTGGATTCTACGAGAAAAAGCAAAGAAATTTTATTCGAAACATTTTTTTGTCAGATGTGATTTTTTGTTAGATACGGTGTCCCGTTTGAAATTGTAAAGTTACCCCCCCCCCCCCCCCAATAAAAGGGGGCAGGGGCACTTTATATTTTTGTAGTTAGAAAGGCCCCTCAAAAGCATGAAACTTTCTCATGAACAACTTTTTGATTGGACAAATAGTTTCGAAAATATTCAGCTGTTAAGAGTTATGTGGGCCACCCTGTATATATTTAAAATCGAAACCACGACCGGAAATGAGCGCGATTAAATATCTTATTTCGTATATTGGAACGTTTGCAAAAATTATGCAAATCTCTAATAACAATCTTACAATTAAATTTTAATTCAGAAAATCGATCTTCGAGCGAGTATTAATCATCGCACAATTACTCGACGTTAGCCAAGTTAAAAAAACCAATTAGCCGAGTTACAAAAAAAGCGCTAGTGACCGACGCGTATAACACTTGGTCTCGTTTTACTTGAAATTCTTGGGATTCGCGAAGGGCAGAGTTAACGAAAATAGTTACGTGTCTACGTCGCGTCGAGGAGATTAACACGTATAACCGAGGGAGAAGACCAAGAGAGAGAGAGAGAGAGAGAGAGAGGGAATAGAGAACGAACGCGAACGTGCTTAATCCGCGTGATATGAGACAATTCGCGGCATCAGCGAACGACCCTAAACTAAAACTCATTTACCAACGGGACGAAAACCGACAATGACTCGGAGGACGATTAAATACAATAATGTCAATGTAACGCGAGACTCTCGAGGCAGCTCGCGTCAATGTTCTCAATGGTTGACGTCACTACGAGTCGTCCAAGCGTTTATAAACTTGGAGCTTCTCCAGCGCTATTTTATCGAGCGCCCTTCTCGACACTCGAGAACGGATTATATTTTCTTTTCTACGAATGCTGATCATTCTCGTATACCTACGTAAACTTCTTTTATATCGTAATAATAACTTTGCTCGAGTCTCAATCTCGTTTCGTTTCGCATTGCGGCATACGTGTTGGTAATACTCGGATAGGTACACGTACCTACGACAATTTCAAGGATCTTCGCGTATGCAGGATCATCTTCTTTAAACGTACGTACGTTTACCCATTGGTCCACCGGAAGTGCCCAGTCACCGGTTACAAAAAGCCCTCTTTCCTGTTCGTTCCCTTTCGTGGACGCGAAAAGAGATACGTGCAAACAGGAACATCTTGGTAAAGTCGAAATCTCTCTGCGAAAGGATTCGAATCACGCGAGAGCTCTTTTCTCCGGTGTACACTGTATATTGTAGGTACGAGTGTGTGTGTGTGTGTGTGTGTGTGTATGTGTGTGTGTGCAGAGGAGGGTTACACGAAAGAAAGGACGCGAATGGGAATCGACACGGTGGATTGCAACGATTATGCGATGCGAGTATGTGAGAGCGATTTTATTGTTTTTTCTTATTTTGTTTTTCTACAACGAAGAGAAAAATTGCTGTGGGATTTCTTTGATCGCAATTATTTTTTATTTCTTTGATCACATTTTTGTATAATAAAGACGTTTTTGTTGTTGTTGTTGTAGGAAAGGAAAGTAGGAAAAAAGTGTTGTAACGTAAAACGTGGCGCCACATTCTTATAGGACCTCTGGCTCTCACGAAGTTGATGACTGGAAAAGGGTCTTCTTGGCGCAATATAAAAGACACCACCTATAACTATATGCAAGCGGTGACTGCAGCGACTAAAAATAGTCTCTCACTCACTCTCTCTCTCTCTCTCTCTCTCTCTCTCGAGTAACATATGTGTTACGTTTTGATCGTACGTACGCGTTACTGCGTAACGATAAACCAGATGCCAGAGTGAGAACCTGGCTGGTGTACGTAAAGGAACAAAAAAGTCGGAGAGTAGAAGTCGACAGAGTTGAATGGAGAATTTATTGTGAGAACGGCGTATAGGAGAGGGAGAGAGCGAGACGATGAGAATGAGGAAAGGAAAGAGAAACGAGAGTCTTCTCATAACAAATTGTTGAATAGCGAATTAAGATGAAATTCGAATTTCCTGGGTGTGAGAAAGTGCGAGACGGATAGAGAGACGCGAAGTAAAGGGAAAAACATTGTACCAGGATCGGAGCAAAAGGGCGTGGACCGGTCACTCTCGAAGGATTTACGAGAAAGCCATGTACAATCGTTTGGGAGTATTGCTGGGTAATGCGCCGACGTTTCGTACGTGTTATTTGCACGGATTGTTACTCGTAAAGAATCGATCGGATACGTGCCGCAATGCGAATAGTGCGACTCGAGAGAATTCAATAATATCGGCTGTGCTTATATTTGCATAACATTCCGTATTCTCTCGATTCTTCTATAAAATTTCCAATTTTTTTTATTTAAATAAATTTTCAATTTTTGTTACAGACCTGGTTTTTTACCGACAAGGAGGACGCATATTTTCAAAATCAGACCAGTGAGTATCGCCGACGTTTTCTCAAACGTTTAATCGTTTATTCTTTTTTCAAAGTTTAAACAAGAGACTTCAAATTATTGAAATTTGAAGTTTCGATATTGTTATTTATTATTTGATCGATAAAGCGTATGGAAATTGAGTTAGGGCAACGGTATAAAGGAGAAACGAATGATCGTTTCGTCTTGTCCTTTTTTTTTTTTTTTTCAATAATATTCCATATATAGCGATGTATATATGGTGAAGTTATAACGGGGAACGTAGAAGGTCGGGTCTTTATTTCTTGGGGAATGCAAAGATGCGAGCATCGCTCGTCGCGTTATAATAATTCTACGCGAGCACGTGGCTTAACGATCGTGCTCTCGTTTATGGGATAATTGTTCGCGTCGGGCGAAACGAGAGCTCATGCGGACTGAGAGATGGTCGAGCGATGTTGGGAAAGGGGGGAGGGGGAGGGGGAGGGGAAAGCTTCTCCTGTAAAGTGCCCGCGGCGTTCCTCATCGACTCTCGAGACTCGTGGCTAGTAACGTGTCCGGTATATTATGCGTGGTGCCCAGTGAGGTTTTAGCTCGTCAATCATTTTGAAAGTTCTGCCCAACGACCAGAGACAGAGAGAGATTAAGTCGAGAGCGTGCAATCGATGCACGCGGCAAACTTTTGACCGACTTTTTGTTTTTTTTCTTTCTTCTTCATTTTCTCGCCTCGCGCTCTCGTTTTCCTACTTAATTAATGGTTTCGGGATTTCCGCTTCCGATCTGTACAATTCGTTTCGTTTTTAAATAGCGACTTGCTTTTTAAATAAGACATTTCGATAATGATGTTTTTATCAACTCTTTAATTCTTAAGTAAAAATTATCTTCTACGATTTGTTATTTGGTCGATAACGAGGTAGAAAAATATTCGAGATCGTTTCAAGATTGTGATAACGAGCTTTTCTCAATTTTGAGAATGCTACGATCGTCGATATTAACGATCCTCATTTGTGAGAGTATTCCACCCACCGCCATTACCTAAAATCCACGCAAGCACATATTTACGAATCATCGATTCCTATCTGAGAATCTCGGAACTTTCTTTCTTTATCGTTGAATAAAATTTGTCAAAAGAAACGGAATTTTAAACGATAACATCGAGAACGATCTTTTCAAATAATACAATTTCAGCAAAAGAAGCAACGCCGAGAAGCGAAAATTTAAAAACAAAACGTCCTTACTATTCTCTAGAAAATTCGAGACAGAATTGCACAATTTCCGGGTATTAAATTGAACGGAAGAGAGTTTCGCGTGAAAATCGTTGATAGGAAGGTTCGCCGCCGTAAGCGTAAAGAGCGTCGTAAACAAGCGATAGGGAGCGAGGGAGGGATGGTGAGAGAAAGAAAGAGATAGGTAAAATGGCTCGAAGGCCATAATGAATATTCGACCACGGGGCTTGGAAGCAAGAGCCTCGCGTTAGAGATATCAGTGTCACTGGCTGTTCTCTGTAGCCGGTTAATCTACAATGTGGCCGCTGCAAAGAGCGATAGAGTACGTATGTGTATAGGAGGATCGGTCGAACAGTGGGGGAGGTGAAGGGGGTACGACCAAACCGCGCGTTTCGCAACCCCGAGGGGACACTTTAGTATCGAGTTAACGCCGCGATGTAACGTCGAAACGGGCGGGCGTTAACAGACCCGGAGGAATAATTACGTGTCGATGCCTCGAGATCGGCCTCGTTCTCTTCATACACATACGTACAGTCGCACATATATGTATATAGATATAGAACATTGACAGTCATTTACTGGGGAAGCCTGAAGCAGTGTCAGAATGGATCGATGTAAAGGGGTGGTTAAATATCCCTTAGAGACACCACCGATAGGGAAAACTGACTGAGAGACATGGAATCGATTTTATCCGAGTTATCTCGCGTGTCTCTTTCTTAATCAAATATTTCAATTGGGTAAAAATTCAACGAACCAAGCGTTGAAAATTAAATTATTAACTTTTCGATCGCGTTTGCATCGTGAACGATGTTTGTTTCGATTAAAGAACGAAATTCAAGCTAGACTCGTTGCACTAGCTCGGTCACGTCAGTCCGAGGGAATAAATAGTTTTCACGGCGTCACGTAGGATTTATAATTCGCCCTTGCTCGATTGAAGATTACTTTCCGGACATGTTCTCTATTTTCCCTTCCTTCAATCTCTATGTGCTTCTGTCCGTGGTCCTTCGAGCGATATAATACTACTCTGATGATATACATAACTTCACCGTCTCTCTCTCTCTCTCTCTCTCCATATACAGGGTGAATTTCATAAAGTGTCTCAAACTTTATTTGAAGGTAGATTGGGTCATTACAAACAAAATTTGTAAATATACGTTAGCGATATTTTTAATAGTTTACGAGATATAAACTTTTAACATTGGTCCAATCCGAGCGCCGAGAAGCGTTGGAGCCGCCCACTCCCCGCCCTAGCAGCCAATGCCCGTGAAATAAAAATGTCTGCGTAATAATATAATAAATGAAATTGACTGCTCTACATTTTGCAACCCCAAATGTAACGTACTACACTGTGCTATCTCTACGACTAGGACGGAAGTGGGCTGTTCCAACGCTTCTCGGCGCGCTCTCATTGGACAAACTTTAACAATTGATATCTCGTAAACTATTAAAAATATCTCTAATGTATATTTGTAACTTTTGTTTGTAATGATCCCATCTACCTCAAAATAAAGTCTGTTACAACTTATGAAATTCACCCTATATATATATATATATATATATATAATACAATTCTCCACTGGTCTCCTCTGCTGCCTCGAAATATATATATTGCCTGGGAGACCAGTGGAGAATTGTGCACTATAATATCTTTCTCTCTCTCTCTCTCTCTCTCTCTTGCTCTCCCCTCCTCCCTTTTCTTCTCCTCCTCTTTTCGTTCGCATACTCGTTGTAGTAATAGTCCCGCTCGCGTACGTGTTCTCCACGCGAAGCGTGCCCTCGGGCACGGGTGTGGTCAACGGTACGGTGGAAGGTAAAACTGAAGAATATACGTATAAACTGACATCACTATGTACGATACATTGCATATTGTCGTGAAAAAGCATAGTTAACTCAACCTCGAACAATAATAATAATAAGAATTTTTATATAATATAAATAATAATGATATTAATAATAATAATAATAATAATAGGCGGTAAAAATTGATAAATTTAAATATTCAACATTAATGATAAGAACAAAAGTGTTTGATCGAGTTTCCATTTTATTGTCTCTGTCTTTATTTTTTAATACAGAAGGGGAAAGAGATTGTTGGCTGTAGACGAGAGGAACGAAGGGAGAGAGAGAGAGAGAGATCGTTCCTCGGTCTCCATTATGGGGCAGAGGATCGCGATATTTTTGGCGCGCCCACGCGGTCTCGCGATTGTACGAGGTTTCTGTAAGGCGTTACACGAACTACTCGGTTCGATCGATCTCGTACGTAATAAGTCGAGGGAGGACTCGTCTCGGTGTGTCGATCCTCGTAGTTGAAGAGGAAAATAAAAAAAACGAGTGGCGAACGAGTTGAGCGAGGAAGAGTGGCGGAAGATCGGGGAGGGGCGGCGCACGCGAGCCCTCGGGCACGGTCGAACCTTTGACCCGAACACGCGCTCTGTGCTCCGTGCTCTCGGTCTTTCTCCACTCTGCACCGGTTTCCTTCCTCCTCGTCTACCGTACATACTCCTTTCTTCTTCTCTCCCTCGCTCTCCCGACTTCTCTTTCTCGTTTTATCGTTCCTCCTCTTTATTCGATCTTCCTGCTTCGACTTCCGTTCTAAAACCACCTGTGTTATTCCTCGTTCTCGACTTCTTCTAATCCGCATTATTAAATGCGGCGAGAAACGATTAAAAATAATTTACGCTCAATTTTCTACTCATTATTTTTTGCTCGTTAGACTTTTATTTGGATTAATCAAATATTAATTATCTTCTCGATGGATTCATTCGTGACTGTAGATCGATCGATGAAAATAATACCGAAGAGAATTGTATAATAAGTAGGCGATCCAGATCGAGAGAGTTGCGATACGCTATCGCAGCATCCGATCCATGATCACCGGCCAGGATAATTGTTATACGATGATCGAGAATAAAAGGTAGATCGAATTAATTGGGGTTCCTCGGTAGCCGTGGGAGGCAGGCAGGGTGGGAGGGAGGGGGGGGGGAGGGGAATGTTTACGAAACCGTAGCTATATACATGTTGGTACATACGAGACCTCGAGGCATCGTACGATGCGATTATTAACCTCTTAATTAATTGGATGCTTTCGTTACTTCCTTCGCAGACGGCCACATGATCAACACCAAGTGCTCGTCCTCCCACAACAGGCGTGCTCTCTGCTGTAAAATGTCCGTCGAGTTCGACAGGTTCCTCGAGAGCGTCAGAAAGTGAGTAATCCAATTATTATTTATCCAGAAATTTATTATTAACTACGGTCTCCCGTTACACGTTCGGACCAATCTCGTCTCTCGTTCCTCCTAATGAAAACATCATTTTTCATAAATGAAAATGCATTTTTATTTATTAATTGCATAGTTATGTATAAATATAAATTATGAAATTGATTTATTATGAATTCTAGTTCGAAAATAGAATTTCGATAAATGTAAATGTTTATAAAAATGTAGCGACCGAAACAGGATGCTCCGAATTCGTTAACACGAGACAACCTCCTCGTAATATTCCTAAAATTATTACCAGTCTCGTATACAAACCCGCAAGCCCCGCTTTTTTCCTCGACCACGTCGCAAACAACGGATAAATTAATTGACAAAATTAGACGTGCCGGTGCGTGAGACGATACCGTAAAGTGCTTTCAAAAAATGTTAAGGGGAAACGAGGAGGCGAAATTTCTTGGAAAGCGAAGCGCAAATTGAGCGTGCGAGAACGAGCGATGTACCGCACGAACTTTAATGTCTTTCTCTCTAATTCGGGCGAGCGATTTTTTTTTCCTCCAATTGATCAAAGTCGAGGTGCTGATTAGAAAAATTAAGCGACTAATGGGCGAGGAGTGAGTCGGTTCGCTAATCGCGTATCGTGCAATTAAAATTGCGAGCTGCGTTATAGAGGGCGGCTTTGTGGCATTTTATATTTCAAAAAAGAAATTCGCGAATATTAATGCAAGTATAATTTGGTGGTTTTCCGACCGGTACGCGTACCTACCTCTTGTATAATCTCCGTTTGGTCCCTGTGGCTTTCTCTCAAATCCCTCAACGACGCAGCCTCCCTCCCTCCTCGTCTCTCGAGTTCCCGACGTCCTAACCAAACCACTCTCGGAAACCCTTGATTTTTTTTTCATACTCGATACGCAGCGTGTTACGCGCCTCCCATATAATTTTATGGACCATTTTATTACGCCTCGTATAAAGTTTTTTTGTTTATCTCCTCGAAGATGAAAAGACAAAAAAAAAATATCGTCTTGTACATCAAAACGCATCGCGCTGTATTATTAATCTTCTCTCGAATGATTAATTCTCGTCGTTAATTATTTATTTTGTCAACGACTTTTTTAATTAATTCAAAACACGTAATTATCGTCGGATTTGAGAACGAAGAATCATCGTAAAAAAAATTCTATTTCTTTTCCTATAATATTATTTATTATCATTTTCTTCGATTGATTTATCATTTTTAATGAAAAGTATGCAATTTTTTTATTCGTTTTTTTTTTTTTTTTTATAAACATTATTGTTATTATAATTATGATCAGTATTTGGATCCAAAGTCGGGGACAGGTCCTTGTTCGTGTTTACCTAGGTCCGAGGTTAGGCCGAGAACGAAATTGAAAAGAGGAAACGTTTGAAAAGAGAGGAGTGTCAATCCCGCGAGGCAAACTCCGATCTTCACATATCGCGTCAAAATATTGTTTTACCATGCGGACCTTTCTCTCTCTCCCTCTTTCTCTTTTAGTTCAGTAGTCGGCGCCTGGAAAAACAACACTAATGGGTCAATATTCGGCGCGGAGTTCCAATTATGATATTTTAACGTCCTTGGAATGTCGAGAGAAAAACTTTTGTCGGCTCCCTTCTTCCCAAAAATTCTGTTTATTCTCTTCCCGCGGACGAATTCTCCATTTCCACTTTTCGCTGTTGTGTGCAAACAACGATGAAAAAGTATTATTATTTTTGTCTCGTACGAAATATTCGAGAATCGTAATAATTGTTTTTCGTCCATTTTTTTTTTTTTTTTTTTTTTCTTTCTTTTTTTCCATAACTCGGTAAATAGAAAAAGGGCGTGAAATATTATTTTCTTTTTCGGATGCTTCTTGGAGTTCGTAAGCGATGTTCTGCCTTGCCGCCAAGTGTTTGCGCAAAGATGTTGTGTCCACACATTAAATTTAGTTTTGAATATTCTTGGAAATTTTTGATTACCGAAGAAACGTGTAAGTAGGTGCTTACGCCTGGATAACGGTGAGAGTATACTCGACTCCGACCTACGGAAATAAACACCGGGAGCACTCGCGACGAAAGATTCTCGTGAGAACCGAGAGTTACGTTTAGCTTTTATTCTTAGAACGGTGGGTTTACGAAGATATTGAATATTAATTATCACTTTGAATCGAAGGAATTACTTTATTTTAATTCAAATGTAATTCGTTAAAGCGACTGTTCGAGTGCCATTTTTTCCGGTAATTTAGGGAAAAAATTGATACAGAGAAAAGAGTATTTTGAAGGATCGAGGAAATAATCGTTTCTTATTGTACAACCGAAAATATTTCTTTTCTTGTCGCTCCTGGTTCGTATAATACACAGATGTTTGCAGAATATGTTTCTTAAACTTGGAAAAAAATTGATACGGGAAAGAAACTTTGAAGGATCGACGAGATAATGTCTCTTATCGAATAATCAAAAATATATTTCCTTTTATCTCTCCTGGTTCGTATAATACACAGATGTTTGCAGATTTTAGTTTCCTAAACTTGGAAATAAATTGATACGGAG
>JAPYZT010009421.1:0-10114 GCA_030522965.1 Tryphoninae sp. A BG-2022a | reverse complement strand
AACTCGATCCTAAATAATGTTAATTTTCAAGCTATAATTTTCTACATTTGCTCTAACTTGAGTCTCAGGGAGAGTCGAACAAACAGTGATGGAAAGATCAACATTAGTATTGTATCGTTTACGTTCTAACTGTGCATATAAGTTACACGTATTTGCGATTTTTAATGAATGCATTCATTATTTAAACTCGATCCTAAATGGTTTTAATTTTCAAGCTATAATTTTCTACTCATTGTGGCCTATCTTCTTCCCTCATTGTTGATCACGGAGGTGTACGTGGAAATATAGAATTTTAATTTATTTATATATTTCATCCTCGTCAGAAGGTGAAAAAATTAACACAACCCCACTCATGCAAAGTTTCATATTCGTCCGAGCTTTTTTATTGTCCGATAATTATTTTTAGCACAGGCAGTATATTACACATACCACTTAAACGAGACGTTCGGTATATTTTGCCTTCGGCATACAGAATTAAGGACGAAGAATCGTAAATTACTAAGATTTACTCACGTGGATTTTGCGAATTAAAAGGAAAATGCATCGTTAATGCAATCTCATCATCGATATTTTGCGTGAATTAAACGAGTGACAATAAGCTATTGTTCGAACCATCAAGTAGTTTAATGTTCTCGTTTGATCACCGACATATATATATATATACGAAGTCGTACCGGTAACCGGATGTTTTATGGGGCGGTCAGCTACGCAAGAATAAATCTCCATCGTCACTGTATACACGTAAACGCTCTTTAGGCATATATCGATGTGAAAAATGACCCATAAATCGAATAATGATGAATGTGAGAAAATGCATGAAAATCGTATGATACAAAAAAAGAAAAACGGACGAATAAACCAAATTCTCGCTATTGTGCTGTGATAATGGGGAACGAGAGAATTCCAGGTGCGGTGTAACAAAATAGGATTGGGTATTTGTACAGCTGCGAGAGATTTTATATGCGCGTTAATAAAGTTACATTCACCACTAGATTGGCTAGAGGGCTGCTTCGTATCTCTGTGATGCCAGTTGCACTGCGAATGCGGTAACCCGCGAAGTACTTTAATTACGTGTATCCAGGGTTATAACACGTATAGGAGTAGCAAAACACCGTTGCATCGATATTATGTACCACTGATATACCATACGTTCTGCAACAAGATCGAAATTGCGCCTAATTTGCAACTATCATAAAACGAATATCAATTCTGTTTTTTTCTTCATTTTGAATGATTCACTAATTTCAATTCTCCTTACTATCCCAAAATATCGAGCGAGTATACGTTATTTATTCTTCAATAAAAAACAAGAATATAATAACATAATCGAAATAAATGATTCAATAATTGAAGAAATAAATCAATCAATAGATCAATTTATGGATAAGTTAAGTAACAATAGTAGAAGATTGAAAAATGGATAAAATACCGATAACACAGACATACGTGCTGCTGCAATCCTGATCTGTCTCGTCGACCACCGGCAGAGCACGTAGGACTGCATTACGGTTCGCAATTACGGCTATCGTACTGGTAGACCACCGGACTCATGAACGAGGCCACATTGAAACGCGAGGTTCAGAATCATATCCACGTATTAGTCTCTATATTGGGAAGCGTAAGTTGGAATCTCTATAATTTCGAACTTAGAGGGGCAAGCTTCCTACTATTGGCTTATCGACTCCGAAATAGTCACCACGTGCAGGTACCTTGTGTTCCAAATATATGTTGGCTCGTATTCGTGTAGAGATCACTTGTCACGTTCTGTCACATTAACATCGAAATCATAGAAGGTTCGAAGTATTTTACGAGACGAATTTGAAATTACGATGATAGATCGATAGTTTATGTATGAGCTTTTCTTCAATCGTTTCTAATATTTATAAATCCCTCAATCATTCAATTCCTTCTTATCGTTAATTATTCAAAAACTTTTATGGTTTGATTATCAATGAGACAAAGGTTAGTGGCCCTTTAATTTAGAAGTAACACACTTTTATGACAAGAGAATTCTTTCATTGCGTAATTTGTTTTATGTTTTCACCCACGAATACCCTTAAGGGCAAAAATATGGAAAATTTGTTTTTTCATTATAATTATCCGTTCTTTGTCGTTCTCGCCCTTCTTCGGCGTTTAGTTTCAACGAAAACCTTATTTCCAATGGATTTATCAGGATACCAATATTTAATGGTTTTGTTCGTGTCGTTCGAAAGCGATAAAAAGAGAAATGTAGAGAAACCCGATATTTCGACGATACGGGGAGACGAAAGTTCATAAAACATCCGAGCTTTCGAGTAGATATTCGAGAGGAACAACGAAAGAAAAATGTTCGAAAAAACCTCTGAAGTTTTGTCAAAATAGAAGTAAGCTTTCGAGAAATACGAGACGATGCGAGACGTGGGTGAATTGGAGTGAAATATTCAAACAACTCTTATGCAATACGTGGTACGCAGAGGGGTGAAAAAAAACGTAAAATAACACGGGCACATGGGTTTGGGTTTGGTGGGTAGCGTGTCTTTCACTAAAATGGCCCATTGTTATTCCAGTTCCGGATACTCGTGTCCACTATCGGACACGGTAGTTAACGGACATCGATAAAACGATAAGGAAATAGAGGAAGAACTGCCCCCAGTTAATTCACTGTTATTTCCCAACAACTCTTCTTCCTTTACTATTTCTGGTTGAAACTGAAATTAAAACGCGTCAAAAACTTTCCGTTCACGTTAATAAATATACACACTCTCTCGCTGCGATTATATACAACGTTGGTTCACCGTCCCGGTCTTTAATCCATCCATATCGTCGCCTTTGCATTTTTAGCCTTTGCCATTAAACGCGCGCCCTTAGTATGCTTATGATCGTTGCGAGAGGAAGAAGGATAGCGAAAAAGAGGTAGAGAGGAAGAGAGAGGAGGGGAAAGCGCGCCGATGCGATATTTCAGAAAGCTGGGGCGTGAGCTTGCAATATAACCGGAAAATGGAATACGCGAATGCTCGTAGGGCGAGCTGACTCTGCTCGGCAGTAATGAGAGAGAGAGAGAGAGAGAGAGAGAGAGAAATCTCGAAGTGAATAATCATAATAAGCATAAACCCTCGGCTTCTCGACGCCGTTAAAGTGTTTTAATAACCAATATCTTAATTGTGTGTTTCAAGCGACGGTCTTATTCAGATATCCGAGAACATCTTAAATGCACCTTTCAGGTGTCATTCTTACGATGTACAAAAGCAGTATAGTACATTTACGTTTGGAAATATTAAATGTTATCTATAGGTATAATATACATATAGAAGTCGTTATGTTTTTTCTTTTATTTTCTCTTGTCGACCTCCTTGCCGGTTTTACATTAATAACAGGAGCACGCAGCATTTATACGATTGTACTTTATATCCGTTACGAAATTTAATAGCCCAACAAAGGAGGCGAAGGGAGGCAAGAAAGGTTGTGAGCGGGGGGTGGCTATAATACGAGTAGACAAAAGCACAGCGAGACGTAAGTAAACAGCATACATTTTGAGAACTAAAGAGAGAGAGAGAGAGAGAGTGAGAGAGAGAGAGAGAGAGAGAGAGAGAGAGAGAGAGAGAGAGAGAGGAAGGGATTGGACAAAGGAATCGCGTGTCGTGAGAAGAAACGGAGAAGGAGAAACGAATGAGAGAGGGAGAGAGAAACAGAAATTAATATAAAAGAAAGTAATAGAAGGACGAAAGAGAAACCAGCCACCAGTGTCGCGTTATAAAAGTCCCTTAACGAGCTACGCCAATTAAAGAAAAGTCATCATTATACCTCCGGGGGTTTCCAACTACCATCAGAAGTACTCTAGGTGCTTTCTAAAGCTTGGTCGACCATACCCACGTACTCGCCTCCAACTCCCGACGGTTTTTTTTCTCTCTCTCCTTCTCTATCTATCTATCTATTTATTTCTCTCTCTCTCTGTCTCTCTCTCTCTCTCTGTCTGTCTCTCTCTCTCTCTCTCTCTCTCTCTCTCTCTCTCTCTCTCTGTTCCTCTCTCTTTCTCTTCCTGTCGTTCCCTCAATGTTCTTCTTTTTTCCGAGAGAGGGTCTCATTTGCCCCGAATGGGCGAAAGCCGGAGCTTTCGCCGTGAGCCGCGTAGTAGAGAAGGACGAGGATGTGTGTGTGTAGGTAGCCCAAAAGAAAAGCCACCGTAAACGTGCTGCTTTCAACGTGCTCGAGCGCGTATAATTGCAACACTTTAGTGTAATTGTGCGGGCTGTACGTAATGATGAAGAAAGCTCTGACTACGTTCGTAACGCATTTATAACATATCCAGATATATATGAATTTATCAAGAGACACTGCTGCATTTCGACGTTATGTTGATAAATAATAAACATATTAATCGTTAACGGTATTTACCATAATATATACATATACCAATGTAATATAATTACGCGTCATTTTATTGTCACAATTTTCCTACTAGAAAACCGAGTTTTCACACCAAGGATAAAAAACAAGCTTTAATTTTCGTTGAATATTGTTATACTCGCAATTCCCGTGCGATTGAGGGCTGCGTTAAGCCCACTTTTAATTTACTTTCGCTCGTACGAACACTGTAATACAATATGATTTTTACATATAATATTACACGATAATTGTTATATCGCAAATGTAGCCGTAATTAATGACTTCGTTGCATAATTAAAAACGAGAATGCTAGAGCTTTGCAAAAAGACAATTCTATATAAAGTATGTATGTGAAAAAAAATATCTCTGTGCGTGTGTGTGTGGGGGGGGGGGGGGGTTTAAGCAAATATAGATGTAAAAAATGTGTATGTACTCGTAACATCTGCATAATATAACTGGCATGCATCAATTAATGCTACTTTTGACCAGACACCATGGTAGATCCGAGATTGAAAATTAATACAGAACACATTTTCGTGCCTCTATGTGTTTTACTCGCTCTTGGCGGATGTTAATACGAGATTTCGACTTTCGCATATATTCGCCATTAGCAGAACCGAGAACATGGTGGTATTCATAAATCTATACGACCAACGGGTATCGCTGGAATCCTCTCATATGCATGTGGTATCTATTATTTCGGCTTCTCACTCATCGTTTCAACGGTATTGCGAGCAAATGTAGTAGGTAGGTAATCATTATTCATTTATACAAGAGCTTCTCGCGTTCAAAATTTGCCGACAATTTGCTTTCTCTCCAAACGTTTTGCACTGTATTCTCGCTAAAAATTGAGTAACGTGCGATAAAAACTGCTATGTATGATTATACCGAGGTTTTAGGTTACGTTCTATTTCGTTAGTTCATTTCCGGTTTTAACGTTGAATTATAAATTTGCGACGAGTATAAAAAGATTAGTCGAAGCAAAAAAAATTAACCGATACATTTAATTTTGTTATAAAATCGTTCTAATGGAGATTAGCTGCAATTAAGAGTCGGAATTTGATGGAATTACGTCGAGAAAATAGAACAAACAAGTTCCAAAGTGACAAAGGTCACACTTGTTTACATTTTAAGCACATGTTCCATTAATTTAGCAGCAATAATATTTTTAGACGGTCTAATTATAACATTCATCGATTTTTATTCATTCGGAAACGAAGCCCTGTTCGACTTAAAGGGTCTCTCGTTAAAGAGGGCGCTGACACATTGCGCGATATATCTATATGACTCTTCGTATGGACAGAGTTTCTTTTTTGCGGTGGCGAAACTTTGCACTACGGGCTGTGTCACATCACTCCCTCTCTCCCTTTCTCTTTCTCTCTCTCTCTCTTGGGCTGACGATAAAGTTGAATAAAGTGATGAAAAAAACTCTAAGGGATGACAGGGGTGGCGCATGGCAAAGTAAAAAGAAAGCGCGCTCGCGCGAGGTGGAAAAGGGAGCACGCTGGGCTTTCATCGTGGGTTAGAAGAATGGTGAAAGGAGCTCCTCCACTGGCAGCCGCGACCAGAGAATGTGCCTAGTTCTCATTCTTCGCGCCCAGCTTCTCGAACCTTTGATCCCCCGCCGTGAGAGTGAGGTCGTCTCACGCGCGTCATATCGCTCTCGCTTCGGGCTATTACAGAGTGACCAAACTAAAGCGTCTCGTCTCGCGCGGAACCAAAGAAGCGCTCCAAAGTATCGCGACCGAAACGAGCCCTCTAAGACATCCAAGGACAAAATCCTCTTTCTCTCGGTCCAAAAAGAAGGGAAAAAGAATCGACGGACAATTAATTCTCCGACCACCGCTCTCTGCGGAATAGATAAAGCAAAAAAAAAATGAAGCGGCGATGAATGCAGTAGGATATAATATTGTTTCTTTTGTTATCTTTCACGAGCCCAAGAAAAGTAAATGATAAACTACTCCGCGACGACAACGACCGCGCGCGCACTTTCTCCCGACCAACGAATAATCCCGAGGGGGTACAAAAAACTTTTCGACCCTGGGCAACGCGAAACTTCAAGTCCCGGCGTATCTCGCATATATATATACCTACTCGAAGGATAACTCTCCCGCATCATGCCTCGCGAAAATTCGCTCGCTACTACCCCAAAACGCGCGCTTATTATATCTATGTATATTTATTAACGCCACCCTCTCAGTCTCGCGACTCAAACTTAAAATGTCGAAAATGCGAAAGCCAGTCTCGGTAATTCTTATCGAAGCGACATTATTCGAGTAGGACAACTCGAGTGACATACTAGAATATAATTCGCCTCGGACGCGAATATTTCCACAAAAAAAGACGGATTAAAAATAAATACCTTGCTGTTTAATAAAAAAGGAAATGTTGGGTTCAAAGAAATATTTCATACAAGAAAAGCTGAAGAGAGGAATACGAGCGAGAGCCAAACCGTACACTTTGCGGAATAATTTTTCAAACAATTTTTCCGCGCGAGGAAACATTCGAGCTGGTGAATTCACCGACTTTACTCTCTCGGTCCGAGCTTCTTTTTTTCTTTCGTAACATTTTTTGTTGAATTTCCTTGGCGCAGAGATAGTACCGAGACACTCGGTTGTCCATTGAATGACTCGTTACGGCAATAACGATTTCGTGGAGAGAACAATGGGGTGCACCGATACAGAAAAAGACGGAGCTTATACGGGGCTAGGCCATCGTCTTCATGGTCGTCTTCACCATCTCCGACGACGAAACGGGAATAAGAAGAGGAAGAAGAAGAAGAAAAAGACGAGGAGAAGAAAAAGAAAAGAAATTTTCTTTCATCACACAGGTATTATAGCCGGAGGATATTTATGAATCGAAGACGGCGAATCCCCGGTAAATCCTGCTGGATGGGCACGCTCTCACACATTGGTGTTCGGCTCCTATCTTTTCTCGCATGGTCCCTTATCTTTTTTCTTCTCGCTCGAAGAATAGAGGAAACGGAAGGAAGGATGAGAACGAGACAGAGAGACAGAGAGAGGGGGCAAGAGTGGAAGCACTATAGTCTACAGCGCACTGCCTCAGTCTGAATTTCGTAATCCCTATTGGATCCGGTGGACCGAGGGTTGATAAAGGGAAGCATCTATCGCTCTTTCCTTCCGTTTTTTTTATTTCGTCTCTCTCTCTCTCTCTCTCTCTCTCTCTCTCTCTCTCTCTCTCTCTCTCTCTCTTCGACGTTGTGAAAACGGATTAGCCACGTGCTCCTCCAAACTCACCAAGTTTCACATCGTGTCGTCTTCTTTATCCATGTCTGGCGCACGAAAATATCTCGCGAAAATGGGTCCACGAAGGTTTTCATAGACGTCGACAAAGTGTGGCTGAAAACTATCGCGCGAGAGACCGCACGACACTTCACAGAAATGAGATTTTTTTTTATAAATATGTATTTATATTATATCGTCTACCAACTTGTCAACTTTCTCTTTCCACTTTGTCCCGGATAAATTTGAAATAAAAAAAAAACTTTCTCAGAATTATGCTTAATTTTTCAACTCCAACGTAAATTCGATTATCGTTACAAATCGACAAAATTTAAGTAGATAAGTACTGAGATAAGTACAAACAAATATAAAATAACGTTTGTACACGTAATTGTTGAGCGTATTATTGATCGTTATATAATAAATTTAATAATCCTACAGAATTTTATAATTAAAATTACTTCTTGCGTATGTTTCGATCAGTCGCTTACGCTCGAACACCTTTTAATAAAAAATACTCTCCTCAATGTCATTTTACCATGTGACTTTCCAATTACGTGTATACTCGTTTCGTGAAAAAATTGATTTTGTTTTACAATCGGGCGAGCCGGCTGTACTTGACACGCCGTACAGTTGCGTTACTGTTGTAACGTTATATATATATATATATATATATATATCCTGCTATGGCTTTTGGAGTAATTACATTCCTGTCAGTAGAACTCTACCGAATGATCAATGGCTGTAAACGCTCTTCGGACAATGAGCATAGCTCGCGAATGCGCTCGGGAATTCCCCGAGTGTTGTACGAAGTCTCCCTCTCCCCAGCCATCGTAGTTCTCTCTCGACATCAGAACCGAGACATTCGCAATTAACGGTGAATCCCGAGAGAGTATACGTTGCATACATAGGCTCGAATAATAAAAAGCGGCTCTTCTTTGAGTCGGAACGTTACGACTTTAATTTTTGATTTTTCCATCACTTCAACCATTTTTCATTAATTTGAATAAATTTAAATTTTAATCGAATATATTTTGTATTATCTATTTAAATTTTATTCGTATTGGCCAGACAGATTCGTGCTTAAATGAATTATATTAAGTTGGATCGACGGGATGAAGTAAATCTTATTTAAATTAAAGGAATGTAATGCGAAAGTAGAAAAAGTATGGGAAAACAAGAAGAGACGTAGCCAAATGAAAAAATCGGATTAAAAGTTTGAACGATTAAAGCCACCAGACTTGTATTATATATTTAATGATGATGTATATTATATGTACAAAGTATGCGTAGAGAGAAAGAGAGAGGGAGAAAGAGAGAGGGAGAAAGAGAGAGGGAGAAAGAGAGAGAAGAGAGAGAGAGAGAGAGAGAGAGAGAGAGAGAGAGAGAGAGAGAGAGAGAGAGAGCTTAGCGTTAGCTACGCTAAGCGAATAATCTTGGAGCTTTCTTTCTCAGCCAAGAGATGTTTCGCGTTTTAGTTAATGGATTTTAGAGTACCCATCGGTGAGGATAGAGAGCATCTCGTGAGACGAGAGTCTGCGGGAACGAAGCCCCTTCTGAATTTTTACGATCCAACAGCACCTTTCTCGTAAGCGCCGCGCTTCCTCGGAGCTTAACCAGATATCGGGTGCGATTTTCTCGAAAGATCGTAAAGGGGTATGACGACGAAAGCTTATTCATTCGCGGAACGTTCGATCTATGTAAATGTAGAACCGAGAAATTGACGATGCAGAACTTTCAATCGTAATCCTGTGACGAAAAAGAAAAAGCTAAAAACTGAAAAAAAAGAAAAACGATCGAGCAGTTGTCAGCGTAGAGTGGAAAAATCGGGAGAAATATGGATCTCACGTAACGAGACTTTTTTTGCCTCGTACAAAAAAAAAGAGAAAAAAAACAAAAAATGTTCTATAATAATTCACTGGAAATAATAATTCTATGCACGTTTCACCGTCCTCAATGGCAAATCGATAATCGTCATTTTATGCGATAATCTCGGTCGAAGGAAGTGAAAATATACGGTGTTGCGAACGAAGGGGAAATATGCGCGAAGAGGGTGAAGAAAATCGCGAGCTACGGAGAGACGGGGAGGGGGGAAGGGCTTCGAGGTAAAGGGGAAAACGTTGATGGAGCAAATGAAAATGGGAAAGGGAAAAGAGAAAATGGGAAACCGGAAGAGGGAATAGAGAGCGAGAGAGAGGATGAAAAAAGAAAAGTAACTATACCCCGGGGGAATTGGCGCGCAAAGCACGCAGGAGGGTGAACAACCCTGTTATGTAGTACACCCACCCACACACACGCACGCACGCACGCGCACACGCATACACACACACACACACACACACACACACACACACACCCATACAATATATATATATATATATAGAGAGAGAGAGAGAGAGAGAGAGGGAGAGAGATTAGATTAGATTCTTTATTATGCCCTAGTCAACTTTGGGGCAAACTATACAAATACTAATACTATCTATATTAATATTCAAGTTACAATATAATTT
>JAPYZT010009416.1:0-10452 GCA_030522965.1 Tryphoninae sp. A BG-2022a | reverse complement strand
GTTTCTCCCACTCTCGTATATACCGTTGTATGTGTGCTCTCTCTCTCTCTCTCTCTCTCTCTCTCTCTCTCTCTCTCTCTCTCTCTCTCTCTCCCCCTCTCTCTCTCTCCCCCTCTCTCTCTCCCCCCCTCTCTCTCTCTCCCCCTCTCTCTCTCTCTCCCCCTCTCTCTCGCCCCCTCTCTCTCTCTCTCCCTCTCTCTCTCTCTCTCTCTCTCTCTCTCTCTCTCTCTCTCTCTCTCTCTCTCTCCCCCCCCCTCTCTTTCTCATAAATCCCGCTTCCGGCGAGCTGTCGAGCAACCGCGTGACATGCGTGTACACACACGCGTTCGTTTGATGAAATTAAACTACTTGCTGTGACCGCGCGCTTATGTACAAAGAACCGTTCGTGAACGAGACGGATTTCGTCAAATTTTCGACGTATCGTAAAATTATTGATATAAAAATGGAAGATAACATTCTTTTATGGCTATTAGCAAATATATTTTCTTTTTTAAATTAAAACACAATTTCATTAAAAGAAAATTTCACATAAATGGGAAGAATTGAAAATTTTGTATTCTTTTTTAAACGACCTCGGTCTGAAAATCTTAATCCTCAAATATTTTGCGACGCAGTATCGCGTTTTGTCCCACTGTTTTTTTTTTTCAACATTGGAAATGACGGCGCCCATCGTCTTTGGTCAAGACGTTAAACGACCGGTTCTCTTCAAACGTGTATTATGTACAAATATTTATCGTTGAGGAGAATCGCGAAATTTCGCGATAAATTTCACAAGAATTGCCAAACTATCGGCATTAGCCTCCACCTCGTCCGGTATAATAAGTCTTCGTCTCTCTCTCTCTCTCTCTCTCTCTCTCTCTCTCTCGTCATTCCGCCTACGTGCGAGTCATCGGAATCGATCGTAAACAAAAATTTGTGAAACTGCAACGGTAACGACTTCTTTCGGTTCGCTTTTTTAATGGTTTCTCGAACGGAATTTCACTCGTTAAATTCGCCATCAAGTTTGACAGTCCGCCCGGTGTAATTTATTTATATCCTCGTACGGTTCGAACGCGAAAGAGTAGTATTTTATTTTATTTGTCCCGTTTTTAGGAATGCGGTATCTTCGCGATAAGCCATAAGTTTTATGTACTCGTTGGTGTGTACAGCGTGAAAATACATGAAATTATTGTTCCCTCTCGCAGACTACTCTCTCTCTCTCTCTCTCTTTCTCTCTCCCTCCCTCCCTTGATCGTTCGGCACATTTACAGCGCTTAACTTATGTATATTGTGTACCACGGAGTTTCGTAGCCGCGCGTCGATTCAAGATAATAGATCGTTTTTCTCGGCTATCGAACGTCGTTTAACGGCTCATCATGAATTTCACAGACAGCCCGTGCAATCTGTAATGAAACATCGACTAACGGAAATTGCTAAAACTCTACACGGGACACACGAGATCTAAACGTATGTAGACCGTGCCCGATTCGTAATACATTGAGCGATACGAGAGTCCGTTGGTTTGATATCGTTAAAAAGTTCGAGAGGCAAACTACGATCTTCACGATATAATAGAAATCGCGTGTAATCAAAATTTTCCTCGTAAACGATGAAATTTCAATATGTTCGATGCGAATATGTATCAGAAAAATAAAATAATATCAATTTCTGCAAAAAATGTGTTTTCCAATATTTTATATCAAGATGAATATCGATATAAAATTTCAATGAGAATGCAAAATCGAAGAAAATGATAAGTATATATCGATAAGAAGAGATAATTTTCGGAAGTTTCGATTCGTGCCACATCCGGCGTTCGTGGGGGCCATGAGCAGCGCGCGAAGGGTTCAGTGAGGAGCAAGCCTAATAGAATTCTTTTTTTTTCATCGGTAATGGCAGCCATCACAAATTACACGGTGCACGTTGCGCGCGACCCCGATCATCTTTCCTTCTCATCTCTTTCTCGAGCTTTATTTCACTCTCGCTCTTTCTCGCTGTCTCCCATTCGCTGGTTCGACGTGGATCGGTTATATCTTGCCCCAAGAGGCTTCCTTCGAATATTAGCGCCACGCTGTATATATTCCCTATATATTTTCTCTTCTTTGCTGTTCTTTCCCTGTCTTTCTTACGAAGAGAAAGAGAGATAGGTGAACACGATCGGGCGTACTGTAGATTTAAAAGCGCGCATAGACAATGGCTTATAGATTGATTCTATGAATTTATTTTAATGCCCAGGTATTACAAGTCATTAAATCGGACATGGGTGGGTGGGTGGATTTCCATCTCTACCGTGTACAGAAATACGTAGACACGTGCAATCGTGAGCAAACGATCTTTGTCGAACGAAAGTCTTAGAGTTCGCCTCCGTTGTTCCGTATGCGTTCACGGTCGATAGTCGATTCGTCGATAACGGACCGTGATAATGAAACTCGTGATAATTCGCAAATCACCAACGTCGCGTAGATGCGTTAAAGCCATAAATTGAACTCGTACTCTTGAGAACACTGCCAGAAGATCGTTCGTACACAATTCGGACACGACGTTTAACGTATTGGACATTATTTAATTAAAATTGATCGAATTCAATTACCTCGAATTAAATTAAATCGATTGAGATTGATTAAAAATCGTTGCAATTATTGTTGGTGTCCAATTATTTTTGGTCTCTTTACCGATATATTCGCGTAAATGTCGCTCGTATATCGGCGAGGAGGAACGTACAACGCGGTAATGAAAGTCCGTGTGCGACAGTCTAGCTAAATGCAACTAACAATAGAGAAAGAGAGAGAGAGAGAGTGATGACTCCGCGAGAGAATGGTGGGACAAGACACCCTCCGTCCGAATTGTAACGAACAATGTACAGTCGGCTGTTGCCCTTTCGCGTGTGCCATTCTGTAACGCCAGAGCCAAACGTCTTATCTTACCTACTAGTAGAGTGATGCACGACGATCTGTCGCGTCCGCGACGTACGTCGTTACTTGCCACTTTTGCAACGTTCAACGAGAGGGACCGCGACAGACAGTTGAGCGTAACGGAGACCTCTCGAGGAGGGAGAAACTCACAGTTGTCCCCCGAATTAACAGATATATACGCGTATACTTGGGGCTTGCACGAACAATTTCCTTCAGGATTAATTGTCCCGCTTGCCTGTTTGTTCCTTCCCACTTCGGTTATAACCGAGCTAAGAGAGTATAATAATTACGATCGATCTAGTCACGCAGTTCGGACGTCGAGACTTTGACGAAGCTGTTTTTTTTTCCATTTTTCAATGCTATCAGGCAAAAGTAATCATTTCTATTATCGCGTTATAATGTTCAAAGTGTCGTGGTATTTACTAGTTTTTTTTCTCGTCTTCTTTTTTTGTTGTTTCTTTTTATTATCTATGACGAGCAAAAAATATGACGATGGGCTAATAATGCCGGATCACGACATTGCACGTGTGACACGAATATACGAGAGTTTTGTTACGCTATAGAACGGCTGTCTAGCGTAACTTATAAATGATAGCGAAACGCAGGAGTCGTATACAAAACAAATGTAGTCCAGTAACCGGATGGCGCTCTTTCGCTCCCCGTGCATGTGTGTGAGAGTGTCTCCGTTCCTCTGTGTCGTTGTTGCGTTCTTTTTTTTTATCTCGTTTCTTTCGATATAGGGAAAAGCTAATGAGAATAGGTGCGTGCTCGCGCGGGGCTCGGATGCCGCGAGAGACAACGCCCCAATTAACATAACGCATCGCGGTCGCCGGTTCCGACCGTTCCCGCTCGCGCTTTGGTATTATACGCACATGGATAAGTCCACGGACACACACAAGCGAGCGCATATTTTTCTATTTCAACGCTACTGGTTGTGTGTGTGTGTGTGTGTGTGTGTGTGTGTGTGTGTGTGTGTGTGTGTGTGTGTGTGTGTGTGTGCGTGTGTGTGTGTGTGTGTGTGTGTGTGTGTGTGCGTGCGGTGATATGTGGGACTTTTATTTATTTATATTCGTCTCTGGAGAATTCCGAGGGTCGGGGGTCGAGCCAAGTTTTATTTATGGTCTATCAGGTTAATTAATAATGCCCGGTGCGAGAGAGAGCTTCCCCCTCCCTCTCCCCCTCACATCCCCACCCACGTCCACCATCCCCTTTCGTCGTTATTTTTTTTCTTCGTCAGCTCTTCTCGTTCCTCACTAATTCTATGTGTCACTCACGCCTCTCTCGTCTCCGGTCGAGCTCGTATTCGGTTCCGCAAAGAGAGTGTCGAAACTCTACACATGACACACACGCCCTCGAAGTGTACGCGTCGTTCTCGATAAATATGTTCTCTTGTCAGAAGGAGACGAGTAGCACATGCATAGAATTTTGTTCAAATAGAATTGCAGTTGTATGGTAAAAAATTGTTTGTTGTTACATTATTGCATCCGCAACTTGTTAAACAACGGAATAATGACGAGCATATTCGTATTCTATAGGAAATTTCAGATCAAAATATTTGTGAGATTGTATTTCTGCGAAGTCTTAAAAATTATCGAAGAAGAATTGCAACGCGATATAATGCAATTCTATGGACTTAACGAAATTTCTAAAAATCCATATTTCACGTTTTTCCTTCTTTCCTTTTTACGAAAAACATTTATCAATAATGAAACGTCACGAAGAAAAGACTTTGTATAATTCTGTCGTTCGTGTAGCCGTAGTTATACTTCGTATTCGAGTCGCTGTTACTTTTGGTACGTTTCGCACACTCGGGTATCGCCACGGGAAGGCGCGACTCCCACACTATCGCGGTGGGTGTGCATAAGGCTGTGTAATAACTCGGACACAATGCGCTTACGGCTGCGGTACGGGCCTCGAACCAACGTGTAGACGTTTGCCGGACCTCTATACTCGCGCGTATTTTCGCTGAAAAGCTAAGTATATATATATATATATATACGTGTAGACACGTATAGTTATATGCGTACGGGGAACGAAGGAACGAGCGAGAAGGAGCGATAGAGTTCTCCCGGTATAATGTTTTATGGCCGCGATCAGCCGTAGAAGTATGAAGTGTCGATAGAGCGAGGCAGAAGCGAAGCGGCGAAGATCAAAGGGCCACCTCGCGCGCGCTGAGCCCTCTCCCTCTTTCTCTCTCTCTTTCTCTCTCGGACTTGCACCAGAGAGTCCGCGTGGTAGCCCGGAACACGCCACCACCACTACCACCCCTCAGCTCTTTAATATATATATATATATATATGATGGGTTATTGCAACTTATATTTTCACAAAGTAAAAAGAAATACGAGAAAATTTGGCAATTTTGTTTCGCTCCTCACCATGGAATTTCCGTCTCGCACGAAAAAAGACGCAAAAACTTCTTATCGACTTGGTATCGCGGGTCAACGAGACATTTATCAAAAAATTCTAAAATTTTCGGTCGACTTAGCGAAAATTCATAGACAGCTGTCAATGGGGATGAAATTGCGAGGGAGTTGAAGAAAATCGCTGAGACGTTAATAAAAGCTTGCGCCACGTATCATGCCGCGTATATGATCCTCGCGCCATTACTTCCTTAACTATAATTCCTCTCGCTCCTCCGTTTATGTGTCTCCTTCCTCCAAACTAATAACTGCCAATTGTCGGCGTATCGCAGATCGCAGTAATTGGTAGAATAAATTGAAAAATTAGCAGGAGGCGCGCGAGAGCATGGAGTAGAGAGACAGGGAGCTGATATGTCTCGACTGGGACAGTTCCCGCTTCGAGGGTGACTCAGAGACTCCAAGAGACACCATATGTGTGGAGAGAGGGAGGGAGAGAGAGAGAGAGAGAGAGAGAGAGAGAGAGAGAGAGAGAGAGAGAGAGAGAGAGAGAGAGAGAGAGACATACACACATGCACATACACAGTCGATCTCTTGCTCGACTGGATGGCCAGCGGAGCATTCGCCGGTGCCAATAATAGCCGGAATGTCAAACGGTCGGTATTCGGTCCGAGTCCTTAATTCCTTCGTAAATTGCAAACGGTTTCTCATCGTCGTTGTCCTCTTCGTCGTTCTCGCGGCTTTTGCGTTCTACTCCCCCTCCCCCTCCCTCCACCGCCACCTTCCTCTTCCCAGCGGCAAACGAGCCCACGGTGTACGAATTCTCCACGCGTCGACGAGGAACCGCAGCTACACACATGTGCGTTCATCCACGGTACGAAAAGCACCGCGTGAGAACAAGCCGACCCCACGATCCGCTACGGGCGCTCTCTTTCTCGCTCTCTCTCTCTCTCTTTTTCTCGCTCGTATACGTCACTTGTTGATGTCCTTTCGATAGTCCAAATGGTTTTGGTTCACCCCGAGTGCCGACGGCCATTAAATCAATCGATCTCGACCTCTTCGCGACCAACTTTATCGTTGCGAAAAATTGCATCAATTTTCTCGATATCTGAAATATTGGGGATCCGGAAATATATTTTATTCATCGTAATCATCGAGTTGATCAAGTTAATTTGAAACGTAATGGAAATAATGGAATAGATTGATCGACATGTCATCCAATTTCGCTTGATTTTTATTACTTATTCGTCGACGATCGAATCGCCGCATCGTCTCCTCATAGCAAAATTTATCCAGATGACATCGCGCAAATCTTACTAATACGGGTATGGTTGTGTTCTTTGGAAAACATTGACGCGAACACGACGAAAAAGGAGAAAGAGAGAATGAAAAAAAGAATACAGTCGTCGGGAGAGAAACAGCAACGCACCCGTCCAGCGGAGAGCACCGCACGATGACACACAGCGTTGGCGCACGTGCGCGCTTCCACCGAGAGTAGTCGAGCATAAATAATGCAAGAAGCGGACAAAGATGCCGCCCTCACGACCATTTGTTTAAATTAAAATTATCCGACTCTTGTCTCGGTGAGGGTGGTGTTTGTCTGTATTTCATCATGCGTATGTGCGTGTTCTTCTCTCCGTGTTCTCTCTCCCTCTCCCTCACTTTCTCCCTCTCTCTCCTACCTTCTTTCTCCGTTTCATTCTCTTTCGTTTCTTCTCGTTCCGTCTGCTTCTCTGTCTCTCAACTCTTTTATTATAATTGTTAATGGCTGGTTCAGGGCAGGTTACCTGTTGGGTCTGTAAATGTATATACAGATATACACACGGGTAAACTAATGTCGTTTTAGTTCATGGACGAAGCAAGAATCGTTGTTCTTGCAAGAGCAGCGATGTACACACACGCGCGAAAGCCTGAGGAGATACGCGAACGAGATGAATGCTACCATGCTCCTGGCTCGTCCTGTTTGCTGTCTGTATGCTTTACGATTCTTCACGGTTTTCATGCAGTTATATCGAAACTCTTAGGCCGACCATCTCCGTTGACCCGACCTTGGTACTCGCCGGCGGCTGAAATTTTCTTTGTCGATAAAAAGTTAAAAAATCGACGATATTTTTTAAATTGTTACATTTTTTATATTGGATTCATAATAAATTTATTTACTGTTTTTATAAAATACAATCTTCAAGTAGAATCGACTAACAGAGCCGTGTACTCAAACGGATACGTTGATGACGGTCAATTTATAAGATCATGCGAAGAATGTCGATTTTCTTCCCTCTTCTTGTGAGAAAACGTTCAATTAGCGAGGAGTTACACAAAAATAAAATAGCTCGATACCTACGTATACCAGAAAAGTTCGACGGAGCTTCGAGGATTTCATCGGAAACGATCAGGGCTCAGTTTCTCTTACGACCCACATAGCCGAAGAGTCGTAAAATCGTGAAATCTCGGAGAATCTATACATGCGGGGTTTCACCAAGCGTTCTCTCGACGGTTGAAAGAGAGAAGAAAATAAAAAAAAAGCAAACAAAAAATCCGACGATCGCGAGGACATATAGAAAAGCTGCTGGACAGCTCGTAAGTTCGTCGATAAAAAGAGGATCGGTATCGGGGGAGTTCGTCGATTGGCCGCGAGTGTCTGTGTCACATACGTACATATGTATAGATGTATACATATATACATGTATTTGGTCTCTGTAACTTGGTCGGGACGGTATTCCCGGCATTCGAGATGACTCTATTTCGGGTGTCGTCTAACCCGCAGTGTGTGAGCTTGACCGGGCCGGATTCAACTCGCCGCTTTCGTGCGGTCACTCCTTCTCTCTCTTTCCTCCTCTTATTCCGATGGTGCCGCTGCTGTTGGCTGCCGTGGTTGCGTGGCTGGCTCATCTTTATGTTACCAGATCCTCGGTAAATCTGACGGGCTTTGAGGGGGCCAAGGGACCGACGAAAATATTAAGTTGCATCGGGTGGCTGTATGACAAAACGCTTTGGCATCGTGCTCGCGCTTTCGTTTTCTTCCCCCGCTTTTTTTTTTTATTTTAATTTTATTTCACCGCATTCATAAAAATCGTCTACACACGCGTATAGACAAATTTATACACGAAACGTATCGGTATTGGTAAACATAATACTAACTATGCGCCAGCAAAAAAGTAAAAAAGCTTCGAAACGCAGGACCGGAGCGTCGAATTATCTCTCGCTGTCCTTCCTCTCCTCCGCACGTGGATTCGGTTTCAAGACGTTGACTTATCGTCCCGATAAAACTTAACGCCTCGCGAAGACACCACGAGAATTTCGTCTTATATCCGCGCACGGTTAAAGGATACAGCTAATAAATTGGATTAGCGAGAAGCGAGTGGACAACGGAGTTAACCGATGGTGAGAAAGAAGACGAAAAAAAAACAACTATCGCGAATCTGCACGGGCCCGCCGGTCGATTCGCGGCTCCGATTCTCGATCTTGCACGTATTCTCAGATCTTCGCCATCCGGATTTAATTCGGAATTATACAAGACACTGGAATCCTACGGTAACGTTGCGTCGTGGAAGCGAGACGAGTACGCGTAATGATCGTGTTTTCTCTGTTATCTTCGATCGTCCCTGGACTTTCACAACCTGGTGCTAATGACGAGTCGGTTCTCTTCCGAGTATGCGATTAAAGTGATAATCGCGACTTCCAATTTCTTTAGTGTCTTGAGTTTGCATTGATAAGCCTCGACATATTTTTTACTCCATAACGTCCTTTTTTTTCTCATCGATTTTACGAGTTCCAGTTACCGTGTTTTTAATAACGCGGGAGTGACGATGAGTTCTCCCAGATATACGCTTCCATCCGTAAACGGATTGACTGACGCGCGAAATACGTTGTAGCAATTTTCAAAACACAAAAACATCCTATTTCGATTTCTTACAAAACAGTTATACTGATTTTTGCAATCGAATATATTTCTACATCGGATACTAATTTATGTACGATCTTGAACGTCTCGTCTTTAACCTCAAGCAGGGGAAACGTGATGCGACTCCGAAAATAGTAAAAATAGATGGGGTCCCAAGAGGTAGACTCGTTTGGCAAGATGCATGTCCCGAGTGCACCGGCTCGATGCTCGATCGTCTCATCCCTCCTTCAATGGGGGGAGCAATAAATTTCTACCCGCCGAACGTGGTATAGGTATGTGTCGTGGCGTCTCTTTCATTGCACAAGTATCGGGCTCCTTTTCGCCGAACGAAATCCTCGGTTGACCTATGGCGAATGAGAATAGGAGACACGCACCGTTCAAGGCACATGGAAAAGCCTGCCCGAGGTGCATGATAGATCGGCGAATTCTCAAGAGCTAGACGGAGAAGGACCGGTGAAAAGAGAAAGGGACGGAAGAACGTGAAAAGCCTAGCACGAAGATCCTATCCGACTAGCCGATCGCGAGAATCCGTCAACGTCGACAGCTCTTCTCCAGAGAATTTTCGTGCTGCGGCGTGCGACGTGTCCTCTATATGGGCCACACGATTGTTTCTCGAATCCCTCAACCCCTCACTGTCTCTCTCTCTTGCTTCTTCTTGGTTTTTTGGTTGACACATTTCCTTTTTTATGACTTTTCGGGCCTTTGTCTCCGATGCTTCGTAAAGATACGACAACGAAGGTGTAATGGATCGCCACACGACCAGCAACGAGCACCTCTCCGTTAGGACTCTCATCGTCTCCCTCTCTCTCTTGCCCTCGACCTCGAATCGGCATTACCTACATACGACATCTTGTGCTCCGCAGAATATCTCATCGAGGGAAAAACGTTTAGGTGATGCCAGCCACTGTGTAAGAAAGTCGGATGGAACTCGAGCAAGAAGGAGATGACCAAGAGAAGGAAGAAGATCGGTAAACCGATGAACCGGCAGCGTGTTGCTGCTGTTGGAACGATATGTGCGAAGCTGTTCGAGAAAGGAAAAGAGAAAGAGAGGGAGAGAGTGAGGGTCCGGAGGAAAGATCTTGAGGCAAGAGGAGGAACGACGAGAGATCGGTAGAGATTACAAGGAAGCAGGGCGTAATGTCCAAACAGTTGCTCGTCAACAACCGACTAACGGTCTGGACATGGACGATCCAACGTGTACCATCTATATGCCTACGTGTGTATGTGTATGTGTGCTTCCTTGCTCCTTTTCGTTCTCACTCGCACTCTAGACTACCTCTTCAGGTTGCAGTCCGTGCGCG
>JAPYZT010009412.1:0-14173 GCA_030522965.1 Tryphoninae sp. A BG-2022a | reverse complement strand
CATTTTTTATTCATCGGTGCCAGACTTTTCAACTAAAATATTATTCTCTGCGATTTGTAAATAATCTGGATTCTGTAAATATTTGTACATTCTGTAAATATTCCCATTTGATTGAAAATTTTCTTACAGTAATTTTTCAATAGTCAGTGCATCGTCTATCGTAAGAGCTCTTTCATGAGCAGTGGCTGCTTCACAGCTTTTCCTGGCAACTGTTTCCATCGATATTCCCATTTCATTTTCGTACCTCTTGTATGTACGATAGGTAATTGTGGGTATATTTAGGCATGCAAGTATTTTGTTCAAGTGTGTCCAACCTCAGCCAGCTCGCATGATACCTGCACTCAAAAAGCATGTTCAAAAATTATTTTTACAATTTTACCACCGCAAGGAACATTCAAAGGATTAGTTCCAAGTTTAATCAAAGGCAAAGAATGAACAGTTATCATCCTGAAGAATTGCAAAGCATACTGAACGCAATGGCAATAATGGATTGCTTCGACAAGCAAAATAAATTTTATGTTATGGATATTATTGTATGTACCTAGTACTATTTTGGAGTTGATGTCAAATCGATTTTTATGTCCATCTGACGATTCATGTTTCTTGCCAGTATAAACAGAGTTTAACAGCAAACACTTATGGCATTGCACTGTCAGCATTGAACAGAGACCATGTCGAAGTTCATTTTCAATATTAGTTAATGATAGTGCTTCCTTGCATGAGGCACACAATAAATTCCGTCCAAATTCAGATAATTCAACGATTCACCGCCGTCCTTCGAAATAACTTGGTTTTGCGTCATTTGCTACGTTCTCATCGTGTGCATGCTGAGGCGACATATTCTCGTCCGTCCGTATTTTTTTCCGCTTTTTTCCAGCTTCAGACATTTTTAATTTGTGTTTATACACTTTGTCCGATACCCACACACCCTTATAGCGATATTTGTTGTAATATGACATGTTTCAAAAATCATAAACGTAGCCTTCGTATCCTCACTTTCGATCGTTTCGCAAGACGCAGGAAGAGTGACGTCGAAAAACTCCAGCTCAATGCGGTACAGCGTTGCCACGACCAACCTCATAATTCCGAACTATATTTTCTCCTATTATTAATTTATTTAGCATGTTTTTTAAATAAATTTTTATAACTTGAGACTTTTCCGTCCATTTTTGTTATATTCAGGTACTGCAATTCATTGGTCATGCTGATAATATTTATAGAATTTTTGTTTTCTACAGATGGATTTCGCGATATTCCCAGTCAAAAGTTTTACATCGGCGGTCACGATTATCGAAGAATATCACATAAATAATCAACAATCAATGCAAAAACCTATAGATCAGATAAAATATGTAACTTTACACGATATCTGATACTCATCAATCATTTAGCATCATTATTATCTGTATATGGCAATTTCACAAAATACTCGTACTTTTGACGAGGACTGTAGGGGCAAAGCATCATTAAACGTGGAACAAGAAAACCATTGAAAATCAGCAATTATGTTATAAACAAAAAAAATGCTTTTAAATGTATGGCCGACGTCTATAACTTGGCAAGAAGATTTTTTTTATTATTATAAAAGCACGCACGCTTTTGAATATTAATAAATGAATAAATTTTCATGTCTTTTTCAAACAGTTCATGAAAATGTGTTTATTGCGCAACCTTTCCTCCTATCACCCATATCCCTCCTTTTCATGATTAATATTATTATTAACTGTCTCTATTATAAAATTCTTCGATTACACTTTTTGTTTGCATGCTAGAATAACTTATCACCACAAATCGCTGTTTTTCTTTACCTAACGATAACTGTCATTGCACTAGAACTCAGCAACTATTAAGTTTACAAAAAAAAGCTTTATTCAAAAATTGTAGAAAAATTCATGCCTTACAATTTTGGTTAGCACATTTTTTACCGTATTTCCAAAAAGATCGAGATATTTTCCAAAAACAAAAAATTGTTTTTTTTAATCATCTATGTCTCGAGAAAGATTAATAGTAGAAAAAGAAAGTTTCAAATAAAAAAAGATGGGAAATTTAATTCTCTATAAAAAAGGTTTTTACAATTTTTAACGTAAAATTCGCCGTTTTCGAGATATTTGCAAAAAGGCGTTTTCCACGATGGCGGCTAACGCACACGGTTTCAGAGGACACAAACTTGGATTTATTCTTAGGAGACACCCCTTGATATAATCTAATAAAAAAATTGCGCAGTAGAATTTTTTGCATTGCAAATGTCTAAAAGTCCTGGACTACTAGCACTGTCGCGAAATTATCGATCACCCATCGACCCGTTATCGCTGCTGCCAAATCAGAAAATTAGACTGATCGGCCAATCACGAGGCCGTGAAAATCTCGCGAGCTTCCAGCTGGCCATATGACCGGCACTTTGAGAAGAGCCGCCGGCAAGGTAGCAAGAAGAAAGAGATGTTAGAGGAATTTTGTGAAATAATTTAGAGTTGAGCGTGTAGTATTAGAGAACAATATTAGAGGAAATCATCAGAGAAAAGATTAGAGGAGTGCGAAGTGTGAGAAGTAGTAAAAGCATGAGGTGCGAAAGAATCGAGTATTAGAGTGCGAGGACGAGAGAGAGAGAGGGACGGTTGCAGGTAGGCGAGAGGGAGGGAGGGAGGGAGGGAGGGAGGGAGGGAGGGAGAGAGAGAGAGAGAGCGGGAGAGAGAGAGATTGATTCATTAATTCATTGATTTCTTTATTATTACCCTATTATTATTTATGCCTTAGCACGCTATGGGGCAAATTTCGGAAATGCATAATGCTTTATAGTGATTATAATAATACAAATAAACTAATAAAGTAAAATAATAGAAATAATAATAGACCTAGATATGGCAATAGAAATAAAGTAACAGAATAAAATAGAATAATAGAAATAATGATGGAACTGAATATAATAATGGAAGTATAAATATAAATATACTAAAACTCTCGTGGCAGAACCACCTATCTTATCCCTGCATGCCAGCAATTTTGTTTAACTCGGTACGCAGTAAATTTATAAAAGCGATGTATAATTATAAAAGCGAACTTTGAAAGTGCCGACGTAGCAGTGATGACGTAGCAGTTGTTACATCCGTCGGTAATGCATGCCAAAGGTTAGAGGCCGATATTTGAAACGGCCGCTGGAAAGTGGTTGTACGGTGGTTAGGTATATGGAAAATATATGCAACTCGACATATGCATGAACAGCGAACGATAGACTAAGATGCTTATGAAATAGAGACGCCGATTTTTGACCGACAGCCACCCGAGCTTGTGGCTGTATAGCGTCATTCGCACGTCCCTTCGCAGGTGGTATATAAATCTTATGCAGCAATTTAGCAATTTTACCAACTTATTATTGAGCGTATCGGTAAGATCGTGAAATACAAGAAAGCAATAATCTATGTGGAGCAGCATAAGCGCTTGAACAAGTGTTATCTTTATGTCTGCAGATAGCGATCTCTTATGAAATTTAAGTTTATGGAGGGCTTCATGAATTTTTTTGCGATATGCTGGAGAGATGCCTATTCCAGGATAGGTCATTCGGTATGAACACACCCAGATTGCGCCCCTCAGTAACATACAATAGCGTGGCGATGCCGATAGAAATCATTAGGCGATCCTGCAGTGCGATGTTCGCTATGTAAGCCTTACTCCCAATAATGAGAACTTTCGACTTCTCAACGATGAGAATGAGCCCATTCGAGTCAGCAAATTCGGCGATTTGGTGGACGTCATGGGCTACCCACCCGATCGCCTCACTCAGCTCTGCCGGATAGCACTGCAGATAGATCTGCGTATCATCGGCAAAGACCATGTGTCGGCAATGACGCAAACCCTCCGCAATGTCGTTAATATAGATCGAGAAAAGTAGCGGCCCCAGGACTGATTCCTGAGGAACGCCTGCCTATAAATAGACGCGATCAGAAAAGCCTCCGCTCCCATAAGCCACGATCTGCGACCGCCTTTTTGAATAAGAACAAAACCATTTCACTATCGAGTCAGAAGAGAAAGAGAGAGAGAGAGAGAGAAAGAGTTATTTATTTCGTGCGCTGGAACAAAGTCCCCTAAGCGCACCGTGCCATCGAATACACAGTCGTTAGCAGTAGTGAGATACCGTGCATAGTAAACAAAGTATAAACTAAAACTACGAACTAAAACTAAGATTGTTACAATGTAAATATGACGGATACGGTAACATCTAAACTAGACTAAGAACTAAGACTAAGAACGGTACAATATAAGTATGATGGATACAATATCATCATAGATCAGAGGCTACAGAGTGGCGAAAATATGTGGGTGTACAATATAACAGGAAATTTCAAAGTAACTTAAATTTACAAACACGTTATCGCGCCACTCGCGCATGCAGAATCTCCCGCAATGCCGTTTTAAAACCGGCAAGCGAGTCTTGCTGTCTGACCGCATCCGGTAGAGAGTTTCACAGGGTGGAGGCAGTCACGATGAAGGAGTTTCGGTAGTGCTCCATCCGGAAGTGCAGAATCACGCAGCTCGAAGCCGCCCCCTGCCTTCGTGTATTACGCGATCCCCCTGAAGTAGCCAGGACTTCCGTGCGTTAGGCAGGTGGACACAAAGGCACCCAACAAGAACTCCCGACGGTTCGCGACTTTCAGCCAGCCCAGCCTCCGGTAAGACGGCGTGATGTGTTCGTCCCGCCGCACGTCGAAGACAAAGCGGACCCACCGGTTCAGTGCTCTGTGCAGTATCAGGTCGTGCTCAGCCGGGATGTTCGCGAGGAGGAAGCTGCAGTAGTCGATATGCGGGAGAACGAGCAACTTGACTAGTGCCACCCGCACGTCCCGCGGCAGACGGCTACGGCAGGTCCTCAGGCGATAGACGGTCGAATTTATTTTGCGCGCCACCCTCAGCACGTGCTCCTGCCAATTTAGGGTGCTAGTCACTATAACGCCCAGGCAGAGTACCGAGCTCAACAATGGTACGATGGAGTTTCCCACTCGAATTGGCGGAAGGGGTGTGTTCCTTAGTGCGTTTACAAAGCGCGACGTTCCTAACATAATCGCATTTGTCTTCGCAGGACTTAATCGCAGCCCCAATTTACTCGCCCACTCGCTTACTGCTTGTACATCTCGATTTATTCTCCGAACGTCGACGTCGATCTCAGCAGGCAGACACGACATGTAGATCTGCAGGACATCCGCATACAGACTGTACGAGCAGCTCTTGAGGACATCACTGAAGCTGCCGAGAGTATAGCGAGAATAACCGGGGGCCAAGCGGAGTTGTTTCCTTCCCGATCGTACACCTTCTGGGAGCGATCGCGCAAATACGACTCGAACCATCGCACAATGGCGCCCGAGACGTTCAGGGCGACGAACTTGTTGAGGAGCAAGTCGTGCCTCACGGTGTCGAAGGCCTTTAACAGGCCGAAGAGGACGACGATCGTAACCATACGCTTGTCAATGGCGAGCCAGGCATCATCAACGACTCTAAGCTATGCCAACTGCGTACTATGATGCGCCCTCAAAGGCGACTGATAGGGATCCCGAAGGCCGCGCGCATCGAGGTACTGCGAGATCTGTCGTGCCTCCACACGCTCTAGCACTTTTAATAATATGCAGTATGGACATCGGTCGGTAGTCGGTTGGTGCCGATGGTGTTGGAACGTTCGGTATGGGACATACCAATGCTCGCTTCCAGTCTGCGGGGAACACGAAGTTTTCTAGCGAGAAATTGAATAGGCACAGAGCGACGTCACGGATGCTCGGCCACACCATTTCTAGTATTTTCCCAGATAACCCATCACTGCCTGGGACGTTGGAGGTTTTCGCGCGTTCCGCCGCGGCCAGGCTCTCCCGTGTCACTCGACCAAATGCAAACGCATCCACCGCATCCACCGTCGCTATGGCAGATTTCAGGAGGGATGGCGCCGCCTTTCCAGCGGCCGGAAACTGCGTGTGTTCAGTTCATCAAGCGAATAGGCAGGCGCTGTGGCCTATTTCGCTGACGGCGCCAGACCTAACTCCTGTAATCCCGCCCATATCTTCGCCGAATTTTTCACTTGGGCCTGGAAACATTTCCGGTAGTGCTCGTCCCGAGCAGGCGCCACCATAGCCTTGACCATGTTCCGCAAAGCAATGAAGCGCTCGTGTAGATGCTGTGGTGTGATGCCTCTCCTCTTCCTACATGCACGACGAAGTCGGTCTCTCCTTCGAATCCATTCCAGCAACTCCCTAGTCATCCACGGGGCCGACCGTCGCTTGACTGTGACTCTCCTCACCAGAGTATGTGCATTTAATATCTGAAGGATTGTCCTGTTCAGGTACTCCACTTTGGCGTCTATTCCCTGCACTTCGTCGAACGGGGCAGAAACCCGCAGCCCGAACGACGGCACATCCCGAGTATGAGTCGCGGGTTTAGCCGAATATTTTCTCTGACGACGAGTTCTGCATCTCGGAGCGAATTCAAATTTTTCAGCTGCGCCAGATCGCCAGTGCACGCTTGCAAGCGGACATCGTTATTCCTGACCGACGACACTCGAGAGACCTTACTGCTCAGCGCTGCCGGATTCACTGACCCCATTAGCGCCTGCTTTGTCGCCTCCACATTCGCAAAACGCGCGACCTCAGATGCAATCAGCTCGATGATAACCCTGGTCGATGTCTTGTGTATCTGCAGCGGGTTTCCGCGAGGTAACCGAACCATCTCGCTCCGACCAGCAGCAGAAGACGCATAAGTACGAGCCCGGCGTTGATATTGGCCTTAAAGTGCTCCTCGCACGCCACGATTGTCTGCAGTTTAGTACACATCTGCACGTACGCCGTCGCCATCGCATGGAAGGAATCATGGTAGTGATTCAAGGCCTCGTCGACGCGTTTTCGCCTCTCTATAGAATCTTTATTCGACAGTAGCACTGCCGTGATTACCGCCTTCGAGTCTGATAGCGTCTTCAGGATCGCGGGCAGGTCCGCCGGCTGATAGGGAACATCGCGCATAAAGATGGCGCCAGTCGTTTGGCTACTTGACCTTTGGAATTCATCATACGGCCGCCTAGGTAGTCGTGGCGGTGCCGGCGAGTCCGACGCTTTTCTGTACGCCTCTGAGTCTGAGTCGACGCTGTCCCACCGCCCAGATAACGAGGGATAGTTGGAGCTCCCAGCCTCCCCAGCCGTCATCGCCGATTTTATAGATAAAGAAGAAGTAGCTCCGGCTAATGAAAATGGCGCCGATAGCGTACGTAGTACTGAAGGTGTAGTCGATAATGGATGAATCGGTCGATGAGAGATAATATGACTAGGCACGGTAGATACGTGGCACATTCGATAATTGATAAGGTAAGAATAAGGAAAGTCGTTCGGTAAAGCGGTCGATAGTAGATCAAGTACGACTAAGTAAGGTAAGCAATAAGGTAAGGTCGAAAGTAAAACAGATAGTCAAAATAATACCGAGTAGTGCCCAGGCAAAATAATACCGAGTAGTATTCAGGCAATAAGATAAATAGTATTATCGGGTAAAAGGATATAAATAAAATTGTGGTCTGTCCATACAGCAAATAAAATACGCAATAGTCATACCATAAAAAGGGGGCAGATAAAATATCGACTATAAAAACGGTATACCGCAACAACTATATATAACTAAAATTATAGTAAGTCGACAAAGTAATAAAATGCGTAAGAGCCACACAATAAGATAGAGTATAAATAAAATGCGCAAGTAAATAAAAATGCGTAAGAGACGCACAATAAAATAGAATATAAATAAAATGCGTAAGGACATAAAAATGCGTAAGAGTCACACAGTTAGATAAAGAATGGAATCGGTATACCGCAGTAAATACTTAAGCAGTAAAATAAGTTAGTAAATAAAACAGTAAGTAAAATCAGTCAGTGACGTAAATAAAGTGTGTAATAGTCACACAGTAAAACAAGTAAATAATAAATAATAATAATAATAAATAATAATAATAATAAATAATAATAATAATAAATAATAATAATAAATAATAATAATGATAATAATAGTACGCAATAGGATAACACGTGGCAGCAGTACAGTGATTGCGGTGTAAATAAATACAGGTGGACTAGGATTACCCACCCAAGGTACTGTTGGTATGGCAGGTAATGATATCGGTGCGCTATCGCTATCTGCCAGGTAGCCGGTGAAAAACTCAATTTCTGTGCGAGTATACGAGTATACGATACACAGAAATTGAGATTTTAATCACTGTGTCCACTTTTGTCTAGTGTTTTATTTTCCGCACACTCGCCGCTACCCACGGAACTGTTCCACCACTTTTTAAACCGAATGCCACTAGTAGCTTCAATAATAATAAACTCTTTAGTCCGGGCGTCTCCGGACACACTCCTTCTTACTCGAGACAAGGAGAGAGAGAGAGAGAGAGAGAGAGAGAGAGAGAGAGAGAGAGAGAGAGGAGAGAGAGAGAGAGAGAGAGAGAGAGAGAGAGAGAGAGAGAGAGAGAGAGTGAGAGAGAGATAGAGATAGAGAGAGACTTCCTGCATCACCCATGTAAATGTTTGCACAGTTCCCTCTTCAAAAATATTGGTATAGCTTCTTTTAAGATTTTCCCTTGTTAGCCACACAATTATAATTAGAATCACCCTCTCCCGAACTTCCCATCATACCCGTTTTAGAGATTTTCTCCAAATATAATATATACTATTTCGAGACCTTTTTCTTTTATTTATAATACACATGGAACGGTTGTGCACGTAGCCGTTAAGTATAAAGTAGCGTGACCCCCTCTCCTTCCCTTCCCCAAGTCACCAATATCCAACCGTCAAACTCCCAACATATAGAAACCACTTACATTATCACTTATTCAAATAGCCAGTGGTAATTATTAAGAGGCCATATAGAGTCGGAGACCCCACGCCGTATTACCCCATCCCCAAGCTCGTTCCAACCAATATTCATTATAGATAATATATCTTTATGATGAAAGTATGTGGATCCGGAGTAAATAATTTGGGTACAAAGGTTCTGATAAAAGACATACATTCTGAAGTATATTTATGTATATATATAAATGAACAAGTATCTAGTTTATACAGGTAACTATGTACCACCGCGTACCGCAACGACTGTTCGATTCGTACCGAGGTTGAAACGTTTGTATCGCGAGTACATTCGAGCGGAGATGAAAAAACCGTTGACCCAGGTTTGGTGTGTATTTCGTATACAGACGCGTCGAATTGTCATGAGGCCATCGGGCAAATTGTCTTTCTTTCGCTCACGATCTTCGCTTATCCTCAACACCCCCTCTCGAAGTAGTGAACGCGTACGTTATTGCTCATCGGCGCACCCTTTAAACATTTCCAATGTTTCGGTACACTAAATACATCAGCTGGCATTCTCTCCGTGCACATGTATTTTAAATCGATCACGCCTTTTTCATATACATCTCGTATAGAATGATGTCTTACATCTATATGTTTTATTCGCGAGTGGTATGCATTGCTTTAAGCCAGTTTAATAGCTCCCTGATTATCATTAAACAGCGTGATGGTTTCACTTTCGTTCAATACCCGCATGTCGCTTAACAAACCGCGTAAATACATTGCCTCTTTGGTCGCTTCGGACATTGCCATATATTCAGCTTCGGTACTGGATAACGCAACCATCTTCTGTTTACGTGCTTCCCAGCTGTAAATATACCCGGAGTATGAACGACGATCTCCGGCGTTTCCCGCCTAATCCGCGTCGACTACTCCGAATAATTCTATACCCGTCTTTTCGAAGGTAAGTCCACAATCGAGCGTACCTTTGAGATATCGCATCACTCGTTTTGCAACTTTCCAGTGTTCTACGCTGTAATTCGAATTAAATTGGCTCAAATAATTTACCCCATACGCGATATCCCGTCTCGTAGTCACCGCTAGATATATTAACGCGCCGATTAAGCACTGGTACGAGTACTTTGCTATCTCGCTATCATTCGCTCTCTCATGTTTTGACAATTTGCCATTCGGGTCCATGGGCGTTCCGATAGGTTTGCATTCACTCATGCCAAAACACGCTAACACCGACTTAGTATAGTAGTTCTGTTTTAGGTACACCCGTGACACTTCATCGCGCGAGAACTCGATTCCTAAACATCGGTTAATTTTTCCCAAGTCTTTTGTCTCGAAGGACTTTGACAGGGACATTTTCACCTTGCACAACCATTCGTCGTGATCGGTGGCAATCAAAATATCGTCTACGTATATTGCAATGTACATTATGCTATTATCTCTCTCAGCGATGAACATACACGGATCTTGTGGCATCGCTTGAAAACTTAACAGCTTTAACTTCTCGATTAGTTTCTTATGCCACTGTAATCCCGATTGACGCAATCCGTACAATGATTTTTTCGATTCGCACACGCTATCATTATTTTCGTTCAGTACCTTGCGCTATCGTTTGGCTGTATCGAGTATATGCGGGTCACTGACCCTGTCACCACTTGAGGCTATTGATTTGCCCGCTATAACTTTTTCGATCACTTCACTTAGGTGCTCTGGCACTTCCATGAAAAAGCTTTCTTCAAGTTCTCCATTCAAGTACGCCGTGACGATGTCCATTTGATGGATATCTAATTCGGCCTCCGCGGTAACAGCCGCCAGCAACCTTATCGCTGGTGAGAATCACCGGTGAGAATGTCTCGTGAAAATCCTCTCTTGGCTTCTGCGAGCATCCTCTTGCAACTAATCGGACTTTCTCTCTTCGGGTGCATCGTTGGATTTCGTACAAAACACGTACACATCATCTCATCTTTCAAACGCCTTTTCCCATTGATCGGCTTCTGCTGTCCTTTTCGCCTGTTTCCATGTCACAGGATTCTCTGTCACCGTCAATTTCGTGATTTCCACGAAAACGTGATCGTCTACATAGAGATTCACTTCCACTATTTGTATTCGATGTCCCTCCTCTTCGGAAATTGCTTCGTTTTCTTCGCTCGTGTCACTCGCCTCACATGTGTACAATTTTCGCGGTCTTCCTACCGAGCCTGTGCGAAGTAACTTCGGCCATCCGCGGCCTCGTTTCGCTGGTCAGTCCATACCTTGCCATGACTGCGTCGCCCCTCTCTTGCGAGGTCGCTTCGATTCAAATCTCGTCAACGGTTCGGCCATCTTCGGTTCTTGCTTCGGTTCATCGTGCGGCTCTGCTCCTGCTAACGGTACGTCCGGCTTCGGCTCTACTGAGATGTTTTCAATCTCAGATTCCTCGAGTATTTCCCTATATTCCTTACTGAAAGCTGACGTCTTCACAAATTTGACGTCTCTTGAAATTACAGTCGCCCTCGTCTTCGGCATGTGAATTCGGTACGCCTTGGACTCTTGGGCGTACCCGACGAATATCCCCGGCTCCGATCTCGGCTCGGGTTTTCCTCGATTTTGCGCCTTATTCAAGACGAATGCTTTCATACCAAATACTTGAAAATACGCTATTATGGGCGTTTTCTCCTTCCACTCCCTAAATGGTATCCCGCCATTTAGTACACTCGTCGGGCATCGGTTCCGAGTATAGTTGGCGATATTCAATGCCTCTGCCCAAAAGTGAGGTGGGGGGGCGCCTGCCTGACGCATCATACTCGATACGTCAGCGTCATCTCGACTAACGTACGATTTTTTCTCCGCGCAACGCCGTTTTGTTGGGGCGTTTGCGGCGTTGTGATCCTACGTTGCACACCATACTCTCGGAGGAACGTGTCGAACTCCTTATTGCAATACTCCTTGCCGTTATCTGACTGCAACGCTTTTATTTTTTTCCCTGTTTGTTTCTCAACTTCTTGCTTAATCGTTTTAAATCGGTCGAACACATCGAACTTATGCTTGAGGAAATATACCTCACATCATCTTGATTTATCGTCGATGAACGTGACGAAGTATCGTTTTCCTGCCATCGACGCGTGTCTCATCGGCCCGCACACGTCCGCGTGTATTATGTCTAATAAGTCGCTCGTTCGATCTTCAAAACTCTTTGGGAAAGATAATCGCGTTTGCTTTTCTCGGATACAGATTTCGCAGTCGGGTAGTTTTTCACTATCCTTAATTTCTAACCCGTATACCGAACTGTTCTTAGCCATTAGTTTTAAGTCACACTCATTCAAATGCCCCAGCTTCTGGTGTCATGCATTTATGCTTGATTTTTCAACATTTATCTCAGCAGCTTTTGCCCTCTCTCTAATTTTGACCACAAAATATAAATTTCCTCGACGAGTCGCAGGCATCACTATATTATTGCCCTGATCCGCTATGGCTGGGTCCGTTGTTCGAAACGTCACGGCGTGCCCGTAGCCCGTTGCCTTCGCAACTGATAATAAATTTATCCTTAAATCCGGCACATATGTTACGTTTTTCAAGTTAATCGTTCTTTCACATTTACCAGTATCCGTTATAATTTAAACTTGACCAGTTCCCGATATTCGCGTGCTTTCATTGTTTGCCAAGCTCACTTCGGCATTTGTCTGCGTAAAATCGTCGAAAATCTTTCTTTCATTACAGATGTGTTTCGTGCATCCACTGTCCACGCACCACGCGATATCGCCTACGTTTACGTGCACAGTTTCGTCCGTCGTACTAAGCATCGACGATGGACCCGCTTTTCCTCCACTGTTTTCCAGGTTTCTTGCACATTGGGTATTTTTGTTCTGGTTGCAGTACTTTGCGATATGACCTTTCTTATGACACCTGTAGCATACGATTTCTCGATTCGGCTTAAAAGCCTGCGCGTCTTTTTTCACAGTACTTCTGCCATGTTTTTGCTGCCTTCTTTTACCGCCATAGTTGCGCGCATACAGCGCGCCTTGGCCACTTCCGATTTGCGCGCAGTGTCCCTCACGGTACTTCATGATTTTTACTTTCACCTGTTCCAGGGACGGAAGTTCTCTTTGCATCTCTATCGCCGTTTAAATATTTCGTACTCTCCCGGCAAGCTATTGAGTAATAAAATTACCAATGTCATCACCCTCCTGCATTCTTGTGAGAGTCAATTTCTTTAATAACAGCGCTTTTCGCGCTGGGCCGTCCGATTCGTACGTGGTTTGATCTTCTCCCAAATTGCTCTGGAAGTTTCCAGATCGCCGTACGCCGCTACCTCATCGATGCCGATCACGATCAATAGCTGAGGCATAGCTTTTCGGTCCCTTCTTGTCCATGCGCTTAATGCATCGGCTCCGGTCTCTGGTTTTCTGTCTTCTCCGATCACGAGATCTCACAAATTATTTCCCATGAGCACGCCTTTTACCTGTGCCTTCCAAGATCTGTAATTGTCCGCCGTCAAGGGCTCAACCTTTAACGCAACTGCCATTGTTCACTAACATCGATTTATTAATCCCAATTAGGTCAAGCAATAGAGCTCTAAAATCACTAGTTTTTGACAAAAATAGCACCCGAAAACGGCGAGTGCCATCAGACTCGGAACAGTCTCCCGATCATAACTGGCCACTTTTCGACTCCTGATTCCCATTTTATTTTTTGTTATTAACAAATTAGTGAAATAAAACGACATTTTTTCTTTGTTTGCTTATGGAACAAAAAATAATGAAGGAATCTGTTTAGTCCCAATGGACGAATTGTAAGTAATTGAAATACGCACGAAATGAGTGCTGAAAAAAGCCGATCGGTCAATAATTAGTAGATAGATACACTGAAAGAACCGAGAAAAAAAACGTTTTTTTTTTTCAAAAACTTTTTCTTCGCGAGATAGTAGGTGTTGATGCGTACTTTCTGTGTGCGAAACCTGGGTACTGTCGGATAATTAGTTTTTTCGTTATTGCAATGAACATTTAATTGTGCCATATTTTGCGGGGAGATTCGATGCTCTGGAGGTCGTCCAATTTAAGTATAACAAGCGGCTTTTGAAACTAGAACTGTTGATCTATAAATGGTCAATTTTAGATTTTCGTTTAATTGCGTTTAAGTAGGTGAAAATCGCGCCTAAACATGACCAAAAACGCCCGAGCGCGCAAAAGTGGTAGACCGGCAGATGCGGGGAAGTTGCACATATAGTAATAGAAGCGTGCTCGGCCCAAGTTTCGTATCTATTTATTGGATTATTTTGTTATGTCGGCAATACGTTAGTATTGCGCGATAAGATTTTATTTTGGGATAATAGCCAATAAGGAGAAAGTCTCGAGTCAGTGAAGTAAAATGAGATAACAGTTTATTGTAAG
>JAPYZT010009405.1:0-11378 GCA_030522965.1 Tryphoninae sp. A BG-2022a | reverse complement strand
CGAAAGAAAGGAAAGGGAAAATAACGTAAAAGCTCTCTCTCTCTCTCTCTCTCTCCGGCCGTAACGCCTGGACTGGAGGATAGGTGGCGCGGTAATCGAGCGCCGAAAGAAAAGCGGAACGGACAAGAGGCACGGCAGGCTTAGCGGCGACCGAGACAAGACAGACATCGGTATACTGTCACAACAGAGCCACGTGTGTCAACCGCAAAGGAACCTCGAGCCACGCTCAAAGCCCATCGACGTATTCGATCTATCGAATTGGCGAATCGTCGTTAAACATTATTGTCACGTTCTTACTTGTGTTGGGTGAAAGGTGAACGGAGTAAAAAAACAAACTGAGAGAAAGATTAAATAATTGTCGGCAGCGGGATTAAAAGTGAGCCCGGGGATTAAGAATTGACGACGGGGAAAGGAAGAATCGCGTGGAATCGATCGAATTGCGAAAAATCGCTCGAGGCTCAATCATGTCGTCCAAAACGCCTTCGCAAAGGAGACAGATGCTCCAACCATGGCCCGTCTGCCTCATGCCATTCTCCAAAAACAAGGTTAGTCTCTCCTCTATTTCATCATTCTTACATTATTCATTCCGCGAAATAATTTTTTGTTTCTCTTTCCCCTTGAACGCGTTCCAAATTTGTCTCGGGCCGGTATGAAAAGTTCGCGAATGCGGATATCGTTGCGCGAGGATCGGGTCGATTGTAAGGTCGATCGAATGCGATAAAATAAATCCGTGGGAGTAAAAGAATAAAAGAAGAAGAAAAAAAAAAAAAAAAAGAACATTACGAGTGGTAGTTCTGGATAGTGTGGACGTTGGTGTTTCGCCTTTGTCGCACGCGCGCGCGTGGAGTGGCGCAGTCACACTGGTGCTCTCCGTCTCACGCTCCTTCTCCCTGACAGGCTTCCGGAAAGTTCCATTCGCCGTGCGCCCGGGGCAACGCGGCGCTCGCGCTCGCCCCCACCACCACCATCCTCCTTCCTATCCCCTCCCCCTCCCCCCAAACACCGTACGACGTATAATACGTGCGCACCTACTAGGGATGTCGGAAGGGTCAAAAACTATCGATATCGATATATCGAAATGAAAATATGTCGATATGTCGGTGAGATTTTGTAATTAATGGCAAATGCTATATAAATAAGATAAGTAAAAAAAAAAAAATGGGATTTTTGATCAAGTCACGTAGGGGATACACGATGTTCAAGATTGAGATTAGTCTTTATTTTTTCACGGTCACGTAGTAATTTTGTAACGTAGGCCAACAAAGCCAAATAAAGTCGGTGTTCTCGTTGGAAAAAAAATTCAGTTTCTTGAGAACCTTGTCGATACCTATTTGAAATTTTACTATCGATATATCGAAATAAAAAAATATCGATATATCGAATATATCGAATAAAAAAATATCGATATTTTTTACAACGATACAACGATCGATATATCGATATACCGATGTAAAAATTTCAAATTCATATATCGATATATCGATATATTGAGAGTTCAAAAATTTTTTAAAAAATTTCAATTTCGTATATCGATATATCGATATTTATTCACCGTCCCTAGCACATACCGGACGAGTGCATACATGGCGAGACGCGGCGCTCGCAGGCTGCGTGTCCTTCGTCACGTAGTTCGAACCTTTGATCCTCGCCGCCACGACCCGAACCAGATTCGACTCGCCGTATCTTTCATCATCCCTTATTATTTAATTCGAAACGTTGTAGCCTCCTCGATCTCGCGAGCTGTTATTCTCATCGAAACGAAGAATATTTGCTTTGTTTTATTGACTTTCGTCGTTTCACGCTTCTGCTCGATCGTTAAACGTGCAAAACGAATAAAAAAGAGAAAATTAAAAAACACGTTTCGATAATGAGATAGAACGATGCGAAGATAGTAGAATGCACGTGGAATGCGAATGACGACGAGATTCGTTCGATCACCACGTGTTCTCTTATGCAGCATAGCGCAACGAGATAACAAATGCGTGCGATACAAACGTTGAAAGAGAGAGAGAGAGAGAGAGAGAAATAGGAAAAATTAATTCGTGGTAAAATTTTGAGCAATAAAGATGTTACGAGCTCGATGATAAACTCGACAACCGACGAAACTTTCGCAATTTCACGAAAATGAACAATAGTCGATCGCGAAACTTTCGAAAAGGAGTATAGTGCTTGAATCTTCTCGTTTATTCCCCGGCTACTTCGTCGAATCTTATATTTTCGTTAATAATCGCCAATCAGAAATTTACGTTTATTCGTAATATTTACCGCGCAAATAAACGTAAGAGAAAAAGAAACACACACACTCCCGTCGCATAATAATAATAATAATAATAATATAACGCGCATATTACTTGTTCAAGTATTATTTGAGAGTCCGTACTTGCCCGAGATAAACGTTTTTACTTGCCTAATAAACCGTTCCGGTACAATGTTGATTCTGCATCGGTGGCTTATTGCAATTGCAAATTATCCTGTTTCACGGAGGCGATAAAAAGTGCTTGGATATGCGAACGCGTAGCGCGACGTCATCTCCCCTCTCCTTTTTCTATGCTCGTTCACTCGGAATTTCTACAATATCTGTATCTCATTTGTATACCCGGGACTTATAGTGCATACCACTATTTTGTATACAATGATATATATACAGGGTGTCCCACGGAACGTGTGCACCGCTATAACTTCCAAAGGATCGAAAAATTTTTTATAGAAAAGATTTTTTTTACAGGTCGAGACGTTTCGAAGATTTGAAGGGCAACTTTGTTTCTTTAAATAGAACGCTATATTTTTATATAGCAAAGTTGTTCTTTATTAATCTTAAGCTAACGAGTAATTTCATTTTGTTACTTGAACAATTTCCTTTGTATGAAGGAAAACAAAGTTTTTCTTCGAATCTTCGAAACGTATACATTTAAATTATGTAAGTTTTTCTTTGTTTCTTTTAATATTTTATCGTGCAACGCATACTTTGTAAGTTATGAGGATCCTCGCGTTCCGTGGATCACCCTGTATATATGGCCGGACATGGGCCCATTTGCATAATTAATACCAAACTGGCCAGTTTTATCGTGGTAAATGCAAACGAGTTTTTCCAATTTTCCTTTTCATCGTGTATTCGCACCGTCCAATTTTGATTTAGATGGATAATATCGGGAGAATTAAAGAGTCCGCATAAATTTTATATACGTATGCGAGGTTTATACGCATTGGGGGAAACTACGTGACGCAAGAATGTGCGATAATTGCAAAACTCCAGGGAGAGAGAGAGGGAGAGGGAGAGAGAGAGAGAGAGAGAGAAGGAGCGATAAAAAATCGACGAGTCCACAAAAATTAATAATATACAAATGACAAACGCGCAAGCGTCGAGAACGTTCCATTTTTATTTCTATAAGACGGAAAATAATGCGAAGTATCCCGATATAAATAATAAGAAAAAAGGAGGGAGATAGAGAGAAAAAGAAATAACTGGAGGGAGCGAGAGAGAGAAGGAGCGATAACAAAATCGACGAGTCCATAAAAATTAATAATATGCAAATGACAACAGTGAGAACGTCTCGTTTTTATTTCTATAAGAGGAAAATAATTCAAAGAATCCCGAAATAAATAATTATAAAAAGACAGAGAGAGAGAGAGAGAGAAAATAATCGACGCACGTTCATAGACGTCAGGACAAAAATAACTCGTTGAGCAAACCGATTCGTGTACGGAGGAGAATAATTGATCGAGCATCTGTATTTTCATTAGATCCAGCTGGGATATTGCTCGTTAATTCTTCGGCACGGCGGCGTATCGTGATAACGAAACGCGGCAAAATCGTGCGCGAAATTTAAACGCGTACGAGTATGGCGCTAAAAATCGGAGGAGACACGCTGCTTTTTTTTAATGAGAAAAACATGTTTATTGAACAAATGATATTGTGATCCGTCTTTTTCTGGACGGAAGAAAGAAAAAAACAATCGAACGGAAAAGCACGTTGTCCTCAATATTGACACTTGTCGTAACGGAGTGATTACAATTAATTTGCATGCAGACACCGTGAGACGCGATTCGCCCTCCGATAATCTGTTATTACACGAGGTTACGTACATATCACTCTCCCCCCCCTCCCCCCTCCCTCTCCTCTTCTTCTTCCCATATATTTATATATAGCGAAACGACCTCTCTCTCTCTCTCTCTCTCCCCCTCTCCCTCTCGTAAATGCGTTAACGTACATATACATAAATATACGCACACGAGGATAAGTCGAAAGAGCGTTTCGGCTTATCGTACCGCGTCTCGCTTCTTTACCGCGTCACGTATCGTTGGTACACACGCGCACGCAATTGCACGTGATAGCAAGCCCGCGATCTTACATACTATTTTCTCACGGACAAAGAGAAGAGATAATCAGCAGCAAGAGGAACGACTGATGAACTTTGTAAAAAAAATCCGAGATGAGAGTGTGCTATATCGTTCGTCTCGAGTCAATGTATTTTTTTTTACAGCCGACCCGGAAAACATGTCGACGATGTCGCAGATTATATTTTAAAATCGTACGTTCGAGAGAGAGAGAGAGAGAGAGATCGCTATTTCGTAAAGAGATCGGAAAATTTGGATTAATCCGTCGATCGAAATTGCAGAGCGGCCATGACACGATCTTGAATAATGGGGAGTGCTTGGACGATTCGAGAACACACGGTACAAGATCCTGCGAAAAATCGACGAGATAACGATAGGGAACACGATTTTCGCGGAAAGAATAGTTTAACGTTAGAAACAGCGCTAACTTGATCATTCGGTACTCTCGCGAATAGGTCGAAAGGTTATCGAGACACGAGGGTAAAAGTCATCCAATCACGATGGCTCGAAACATCATCGAGTCCAAGAAGATATTTTCTCTCTCTCATTTACATTTTGAACGATTGGTCAGTTGGTCGATTCGTCATTAATCTATCGCTCGTTGCTACATCGTTCCCTCTTTCTCATTGTCACGCACACTAACGATCGACGAAAAGCTGATAGTAGCTTCTGTATAAATACTCGAAATTATCGTTTCATCCCCTCAATAATAGTATCGTTCGTTTAGTCGTTGGTTCGTTAATGTTTAAGTTGCACGAATCGGTTTCAATCGCGATACTTCGAGAGGAATCGTCGAGGTAAATTCAACATTTTAGTGCTCGTCGAATTAAAATCAAAAATCGAGATGATCATCGATGAGGAAAGTCGATCGTTCATTCGACCGATAAATAATTACGAGTGGGCTTTAACCTAAAGGATGATTTTATCGATCTTATCATCGGTGCGAAAATAGTGTCGCGGAATTTTAAAAGTGCGAATAAAACAAGTTTTCGATATTTTGTTCACATGACTGTTGGCCTATTTCTTTAACTGACCCGAGAGATAGTCTCGGAAATCGTTAATAAGAAACGGAACGATCATTACCGAGTCCGCTTTCAGACGATCATTACCAGAGAATTCCGATTACGATTATTAGAACGCGCGAGATCAAAGTCAGTTTGTCCAGCTCCAAGACAAATCCTCGTATTCTAATCGCCAAGATCGCTACGTAACCGTCGAGTCAATCGTGTACAAGCCATTGGAACGTAAATTATGCGTTGTCTTCTTTTTCGTTTCAGGAACGATCGATATTGCCAAAATATTACACGCGAGTACCGTCGATCCAAGTGTCGTCGACGAGTTCGAGTCTCGCGTTGGATTGCGCCTCGAGCGCGACGATCGCCACCACCGTCAGTCCCTTCAACAGCCAGCAGGCTTTGATAAAGGGCGAGACGAAAATCAATCGCGACTCCCCGATACTCGAGACGGAAATCGCAAACGGACCAAACAGTCGTCATTATTATGCGGAAAATTTGAGGCACTCGCAACAAAAGAGTCTTCGCGACCAACAGCGGATCTACGATCCGTTGAGCAGGGATCTAGCCGATTACAAGCAGCTCGATCCGGCGATGACGGACAGAGATAACGATATGGCGATCGACGACACGGCTGATCACACGGAGGTTCACAGATTTCTTCAGGAACACGATCCAAGCGTCAATTCCGAGAATGTCAAATCTCAAGGAATCGCGCCCTTCGCCAAAGAATCTCCCTCGAACCAACAAAAAAAAAAAAAAAAAAAAAAAAAAAAAAAAAAAAAAAAAAAAAAAAAAAAAAAAAAAAAAAAAAAAAAAAAAAAAAAAAAAAAAAAAAAAAACGCGAAGAGAAAACAAAATGCGAATAAACGAAAATCACAATCGTAGAGAGAAAAATGGAGATAAGGTCGAACGAGCTGTCGAAAAACTACGGTTCGTGAGAAGACGAAAGATCATACGAGTCGTATATAATGCAATGTTTACCGAGATTAACGAGTGAACGCTCTCGTCAAAAGAAATCTTCCATCGTTCGAGGGTCGCACGCTTCTCCGTTACGTACGCACGTTCGACCAACACGGGGCACGCCCTCTTACCTTATTTCCAGGAGCTAAATCGTATCACAGTCGTTGCAAGGACTATAACAATACTCACCGTAGTCGTGAGTTATTTACGAGCGGCGAGAGCCTCTGTAATTTACAACTTTCGATGAATCGCAGAAACGCAACGGGCTTGAAAGAATTTCATATGACCAAGAGAATCTCTCGATCGATTATCGCAACGACGATCGATACACTTTCATTAACTTCGGTCCATCCCTCGCTCGCCCTTCCTCCCTACAAACCTCTTCGCCCTCTTTTCATCAATCTTGCGAATTTCATTTTCCCTTGAGAAATAAATATTAAAAATGGGAATTGCGAATCTATGGAGAATTTATAAAAATCGACGAAGCATACCGTAGGGAAAACGTCGAGATGAAACAGGAGGATGAACCAAGAAGAAAAGCGCTTCGATCGAGTACGCGCCGATACGTATCGGCGGAGGTTCAGTGATACGAGTCGACGCTTCGTCAGCCGCTTCCCGTGCCTTTTTCGTATCGGACTTGCGCGCACACTCCGCTTCCGCGTGGCGCTGTTGGAAAACGCGCGTCGAACGAACGATAAGCTCGACCCAAAATCTTACAGCCCTTCGATTCTCGCTGAAGAAGTTTTCTCTCGACTCGAACAACGTTTAGTCGCAATAACTGGACAATTCCACGCGATACGCGTCTCGACAATTTCGTAACTTGCCCTGGGCCAAGATTACTCACAGTTTGTGCGCGTGTGTTTACCTCCCCTTTCTCTATTTCTCCGTTGTTCGCGGACGCGTAATTCGTTCCAGATCTCTCGAATCGTCGACGAAAAAAACAAAACTGACAAGTAGCTCTCCTCGAGACTCGTTATCAAAAAAACAGATCTTGCACGATTTTTTGTTTTTTTTCGCGACTTAATAATTTTCATTGCGCAAACGTTTCATGACCGTCGTTGCTAAATTGAAGCTACGACTTATCTTATAAAACGAGATATTTTTTGCACGATATTATCGTTTTTCGTTGAGACAATAGCTCTCGTACCTGTTGAGCTTTGGCGCGCGCTCGGGAGTAACCGCGAGCTTTTCCAACCGTGAACGACACGATTCTGATAATTCACCGTTACAAAAATATTGCCCGAATGAAATTTAGCAAAAAGGAAAACAAAAAGAGGTCACATGTGCAAAAAGCAGCTGGTGCGTTGCGTAATGTCGCGATTAAGAGACGAGTGTTCGGGCGCGTGTTGATTCTGTCGGGTATCGTGTAAATTGCGCTATTTATTCATCCCCCTTCGTACGATCGAGATGTTATTCCCTCGTCATCCCCCGTCATGGGAAAATCTTACAAAAATTGAACAAACGCTTCGTTCTCTATTTCGAATATCCGTTTACAATCTGACGTTGGGTAAACCGTTCGGCAACCTCGATGGCACTAACGTTAAATTCAAATAGAAAACAAAACCCACCGAGTCGTGAAAGAACCGTTGACGTTTTTAACGAAACAAGAAAGAAGAAATGGTGAATATCGAGACGAGAAGTCGAAATAGGGGCGCGGTACAGCCCGGTACATTGGCGAAGAAAGGAGACGCGCCCGAAGATCACGAGTAAGCGCTGTGCAAAGAACTGAGACTCGCTGAATAGGATTTAGCGACGAAACGCACAATGTCCTACGTCGTATTTAGGAAATGATGAATTATCGAACGAAAAATTCAATGGCACTTCACGGCCATCCACTAATCAACTTGACCCTCCAGCACAGCTGCGACTGGAGGAGAGCTGGATACATACAATTTGTATCGAACGATTCTCTATTGGTCGTCGCAGACATTTCCGATTTCCTCAGTCGTACATCAATGTCTAGAATGTATTTTATCACCGGTAAATTATCATTTGTCGTAATAAAGTGAAAAGTTATTTTTCATATGCTCTTTTAGTGTTGCTTAATGAAATTTGGAGCTTGAATCACTCTTGGACGACAATGAATAATTCGGCTTGTACCGATCATATACATTTGTACAATCTTAGTTGTGTAATAAAAGGTGTATCTAGATACGATCGTGACGGTTATACTTTTCGAACAATAGTAACGAAAACGATTACTCCCTCGCGATCCCCTTGGCTCGAAGACACGTGCGAACAATGATACAGCAGATGTGTACCGTACGCTCGTATATATGTATTGCGCGAACATAATTTTAGGATATCCTCTCGCTATTGTCGTAAATATTATTCGTACGTGAGATGCCTTTGAATAAATATTCGTTGCGAGGAAAGTCGAATTGAACGGGAGCCTGGAAGGCGGGGAGAGCTGACCGGAGGACACGCGATTCGGTTTAAACGTATGCAAAGAAAAGAGCAAGGTACCAAGATCCAAGGATCGGTACGTAGAATCGAACGTAGCCAACGACAAAACGGGGACGGCACCAACGCCAAGACCCATACGAGTTTTACTAGAGAGTGAGAGATGGGGAGATAGAGAGAGAGAATCGCGCGATACGCCATGGTGGGGAGTTGCCATAAGGGATCGCGGACTTAAACGGGGGGAGGCGGCGCCGCGGTGTAGATATTCCTATATAAGAGGAGGCTGATCTACGAGTGTAGACAGCTGGCTTTGTTCCGTCAAACCGAAAAGTTCTTTAGCCCCGATGTGAACGAAACGATAACTCACACGTAACGCGATTTTATATTTTCATTAATTTGAGGTTGAGTTTATAAATTGGACCAATTGATCAAACAACGCGAGGCTTTGCGCACGTTCATAAAGGAAATACGATATAATATATTCGTTGTCTCTTTGATCGATAATCGGACCAAGTTATACATAACGTACGTCGAGTGATAAGAGTGAATGCCATGCCGGAGGGGTAGTGGACCAACCTCGCGGGAAATACCGAGAGACTCAACGGGACGAGAGAGAGAGAGAGAGAGAGAGAGCGCCAACGATCGACGATCAAACGCGTTATTCTCCCGAGCGTGCTGGTTCTTTTCTCTTTCCACCTCCTCTTTTGTAACAAATAAAATATTTTATCGTTTGGCCGAGCATCACGTTCGTTCAAAATCGAACGTTATTCGTCCAAGGAGCTCTCTCGTCTCATGAGGGAAAAGACTCCCGAGCACTCTCGTCGTTGAACGTACACGCGCCGACGACGACGACGACGACGACGACGACGACGACGACGACGACGACGACCACCACCACCACCGGAGTCTTTTGTCAACTCGCGGACGATACGACTTATCATCTCGTTCGCAAAGTGCACTTGTTTCAAAACTCGTGTGAAATCGCCTTTCTCCAAGTGTCACGTGCCCCTCGATCTTTTCATATTTACGTAGAAAATATCTCGAGCTCGGTATTTTTCCCTTCTTTTCTCCTCGATTGTCCAGCACGATCCACCTGAATTACATACAAAATGAAGATTCTCATGAGAGCCGATACCCACGTGAACATCGAAGTTCCGGGCAATGTTCCTATCGCTAAATGCACCTTTTCTCAGGTAGAAACACAATTTTTCAATCGTTACCAAGAGATTAATTCTTAATCTCGAATCCTTCTCAAGAATCCAATTGGCAATTCGTTTCGATCTTTCCATTGCCGATTGCTCGCTAATTTTTCATTCCTCTTTTAATTTTGTTTCCAGGTCGTTGCTGCTATTTCCGTCTCGCTTGGTTCCATGGTCGTGGGATTCTCGTGTTCCTACACCTCGCCGGCTCTCGTTTCTATGAAGGACAATGCAACGGCTTCTTTCACAGTCACGCCTGAAATCGTAAGTTCCATTTATATATATATATATATATAAATATACGAACGTATTTTCATCCGCGATTTTCCTTTATGAATCGAGCGAGGCGCCAATAGTCGAACCTATGGCGTTGTTTATCTCGCGTGTCCCTATTAGTTACGGTCGAAAGGGGTCAATATGGTGGTTGAAAAGTTAACCTCATATGCGTCATACGATCGTGATCTTTCCCGGGGGCTCGCTAGTTGACGATTATTACGTCGCGATTGTAGCCTTTCAATCGCACGCCGGAACCTTCCGTTACGATATTGAATGACGAGATCTCGTTCTGAATTCAAACTAGAATTTCACTTTGTTTTTTGTTCATTCTTCTATTTGCTTCGTATAATTTATTATTATTCGATCGCATTTGATCGTTGAACACGAGTCGAGCTGTTCTATAGAAGCGATTATCACTTTTTTACGACCTTGAAATGTTGGCGGTCTCACGCGAAGGACGTGTACCGAGTGAATCCTTCGCGATAACACGCGACCTGCATACGTCGATCGATCATCCTCGCTATTCTCGTTAATCACGTTCCGATCTTTTCACCGTCGCAGGAATCATGGATCGGCTCGATAATGCCCTTGAGCGCTTTATTCGGTGGAGTCTTCGGTGGTCCGTGCATCGAATATCTGGGACGAAGAAATACGATACTTGGAACTGCATTTCCGTTCATTGGAGGTAAGAATTTTATCTTGTTTATGGGAGAGAAACAAAATTCCAGTTGGTAAATCGTCAGCGACTAATGCCACGAAAAGATTCGAGAGGCTTATGTTTACTTGTTGAAACACGTATAACACGTACCTACAACAATCATTCGCGAAATCCGCTGTGCTGGAAGAGCCTTGACTCAAGCTTCCTCGTTCGAGATGTCGATTATTCGGTCGTTACCGAGACTTCTCAACGATCGAGAAGGAGAAAGAGCGACGAGAGAAAAAAAAATCGTTATTTCCGCATACTCAATTCCGTCCCCGTTACATAAATACTAATTTTTCTTCAAGGCGTTAAACCTATCGTCGCTTATTCGTTATATCGCGTATTTTATTACCGATACCGGAGAAACGGCCTTGTACCGGCTATTGAGATCGCTGTTGTTGTTTTTCTTTCGACAAATGACAATAATCAGTAGTCGTGGCTCGACCATTTTTGCAAAATTGATTTCCGCTATTATATTCTGTCTCTCTC
>JAPYZT010009395.1:0-10340 GCA_030522965.1 Tryphoninae sp. A BG-2022a | reverse complement strand
TTGCAATTCGCTGTTTAAAAAACAAATAAACACACACATATTACTTCACCCTTATTAAAAAAAATATATAGTAATTTAATTAGCAACAATAAAGTGAGATTTTCCTTAATTACCTACGAATCAAACCCATCCTAAATTTCATTCGATCGTAACGTGACAATTAAATAAAACAATGCATCGAATGAAACTATCGAAATCGAATGAAACTATAATAATTGAACAACGACCATAAACAAACAAAAGTAAATTTCCTTCAACCCCCAATTCATCAATACACTGAAAAATTCGCGATATCCGATCATAGAATCCTCGATTTCCGGTACAAGCTCGTCGACAATTTTCCTCCCTGCTTCTGTCTCGCTTACCCCTCGGTCCCCTTTCACCACACACGTATATCTACCACACTCTGAATATCCCGGGAAGCCTGAAAGATATTTAACCACGGCAACTCGAGAGAGTCGTGCAATTGAAATCTCGAATTGCAGGTCGACTCGGGGAATAGAAAAGGAGTAAGAAAAGAAAAAAATGAAGACAAAAAGTAACAAAGAATCACGTTCAAGCAGCAGAGAACGTTACGATTCCCCGCTCGGCGTTTTGTTCCTGTGGGACTTTTATATACACATACATACAAGGACTGTTGCATGTGCTGCGGTGAGTCTCGATCGCGGGACTTACCGGTAGTAAATAAAAAGCATTGCTTTCCGCAGTCGTACACCGGAGTGTAACTGAGTTAATAACTGCGTATCATCCGGCTGCGAGGGGGCAATACTCGTACACACCAGCATGTTCCATAAAACTATATATACAGGAATAAATATATAGCCATCTCAGGTTTTATACACGTACAGATATACGGGAGAAGTGAGAATTTCTACGATTCGAGATCTCGTTGCGAGATGCGCCCCGGTAGATCGAGAATCTCTAATGTGGGCCAGCCACGCGAACCTATCATAACCTGGGCCAACGGGCGCGGGGCCTAATCACATGTTTGCCCAGCTAACTCAACGTCCGTCTCTTTCTCTTCCTTCACCGCGTTACCATGTATATATACGTTATTCTCTCTCCCGACTTCTCGCGCAATTTGCATTTATACCATTTCACGTTCGTACACTCGCTTCCCTCCTTCACCGTCTTCAACCCCTAGCGACTACCGTCAGCGATCGCCACGAGCTCTGTATTCCCCTAATTTTTCCTTTTTTTTTTTGTTACTTCTCCGAGTTTTTTTGTGTTAGTGTATGAGAGTGGGTAAAGGAAAAAAGAGCGACGATGTTGAAAAAAAAATAATAACTCTACTGTGGACGGGACGATACGTAACGCGTGGTAAGAGGTACCAGGATACGAGCCAGACACAGTGCGGTCATTTTTATGCCATAAAACGCTTATCCGATTGACGATCCTCTTGTACTGGAGATATGTACATGGGTCGTGCGTATATACCATCATAATGTAAGGTAATACGAAATTTTGAAAAAAATGAAACGTCGACGAAGAACGATATAAAAAAACATAAAAAAAACAAGTCATTCAGTTTGTTGCGCGCTTCGCACTTCGCGTTCTGTTGAACATTTACTTGAATTGTTAGGTATTGAAATATTTATGTTGTTTTTGGGTTATTGTGGGTTATAATTGATAATATAGAACTATGTGTTTCGTTCTTGATCTCGTATGTGTTCAATAAGAGCCATTGTTCGAAAGGTGATGACTCAATTTTTTAGATTTACATTGGTAGGCAATTACAACTTTGCGATATAAAGATTGCATATTTTATTTTCATGATATTATTTTGAATGTTGATTAACATGTCCCTTAGGGACGTTTTAATAGACACTCACACCGTAATTTCCAATTTTGGTTATAATTGTGTTTTTTATGGCAAACATACTGAAAAATTATCAAAATTCTATGTTACAATTGTTGAAATGACTTGAAACTCTTGGAAAACTTGAAATGTATTGAAACGAAAGTAAAAGGTGAAAATTAAAAAGTTTCGTTCGCACGTCTCCATGCAGCCAGTAAAAAACTACAAAAAAAACGTGTTTTTTTTATCAAATTGAATGGTTAACAGAGTTGTAAAGTCTTGAAATTCTAGAAGACACTTCTTGGAGGTCTTATAAAGAAAGTCTATAGGTTACATAAACATTGGTTCACAGATTGCTGAGATCCGGACATGGATGGATACAAAAATAGCTTTTTGGCCCCAAAATAGCTATTTTTTTTGGTAACTTTAATATCTAACAAGGTTCAAATGGATTTATACATAAAAGGTTTCGAGGTTATAGTGAAATGAAATTGTGCTATGAATCCTACTTGATCCGTTCATGCGTTACTGTGTTTTGAGTGAGGACGGACGGCTCCTGTGACGGAAAATCAAGGAGACCAAATCCGAGTTTGTCACTTTCTTGTACGAAAAATGCGTATCTTCCCGAGTCGAAATGTTTGCCCTCCAGTAACCTCCGTTCCCTCCTATAACCAGACTCCTCCGTTCAACCTCCAGAGTGGCAGAAAGTTTACATTTGGAGTGAACAGAGGCTACTGGAGGATAAAAAATTTTACTCGGGTTACGCTACAATAAGTGAAAACTTTCAATCTCGCGCCATATTTTTGATATCGATCGCGAATTCGTCGATATTGTTCAGCTAATTTGAGCCTGATGAAAATTAAACGATCGTTCGGAGACGCGATAACGTTTTTTCGCCTCTTTTATTTCGTATTATTCAAATGGCGTTTGCATGTACGATTTTCAGAGTCGTGTGCGCGCGTTTGGTGAGAATCGAGCGAAACCGGAAGGAACGAAGAGAAAACGTGTTCGGGAGATTAACGTTTCGTATATAACGAATCGAGAAGTTAAATTACCTCGGATAAACCTCCCGCCGCTCTGAGAGCATGCGCGCGAGCAACCGCAAAGGTTCGAGAAGGAAGATAAGTCTTCGCGACGACGCGAATCTCGTGTACGCATGACTCTTGTTGTACTCCGAGTCCTTCGGGCAAGGACCGAGGCCGATTTTATAAGGAACGTATCAGGTATATTTGTATAAAACGTGCTCTTTTATCTCCCTCTCTGCTTTCCCTCTGCTCCTTCGCACCTTTTCGCGATCTTCCTCGTTATTGCGCGCGCGCGTGCGCGCTGCAGCTCCGCGCATGTGCTCCTCCCCAATCGACCCTCTTCTTCGCAGCGCCACCTTACGACAATATTGTAAACAAAATGGTATCACTATTTCATTGGCAACCCGACACTCCTCGGACCCGAACCCACACACATCGTTGCAACTTCGAGAGAATCGGGGAATTCCTCCCACTTCCCATCTTCGCGAACCAAACTCGTCCCTGCTTTTCCCGTTTTTTCTTCATACTTTTATCATCTTTCTTTTACTATTTTTATCTCAAATTTTCCTCGATCGTAATATATTTCCAATGATATTTAATATCTTCGTTTTTTTAATTAACGAATTGAAAAATTCTCGAAAATTGTAACGTCGTTAATTACGATGTAAATTAATTATTTCTTGAATCGTGGTCGATCCAAGACTCACGGAACTTCGAGCACGACCGAGTTTTCGATGTCTCGAGTTCTTTCGTTCGAATATAACGATTCAATGTTCCTCTCGATGATTTGAGATTTCCTGGTTCGTCTTTGCATCTCTCCCGGTCCGACGGTGATCGGTGAGAGAAACACGCTCTATCTTGCACGGTAAGAGAACCGATAATCGTGCAATTAAACCATCAATAATCGATTCCTGTACTTTCTTCATCGTCCGATGACGCAAACTGGAGGAGAAGGAGAGTGGCGCATATTTTGAGAATCTCTCGAGTCTCGATCGTATCATGACGATGGCGTCGATGGGAGAACGCGAGAGGCAATGAAAAAGTCACGTGCAACCAAGAGGAACACACCGTATATGCCCCGAATAGGTGGTCCATCCGATCCTTTTTCTCCCTGCCTTTCGCGAATTTATTCTCGCACATCGGACATTCGCCCGCGCGCGATGCCGCAGAGGGTCTTGTCGTTCTCGTGTTATTTAAATTTAACAGCGCGACTCTCGTTCTCCATACACCCAGGCGCAAACCGCTCGTTTCTCTCGTTCCGTTCCCCCTGACGGAGTCCACGAAAACCTGACTTATTAGCTCGAAGCCTGTAATTTCGTGGGGTCTCGGGCCTTTATTTTCTTTTTCCTCTCTCCTCCTCTCATATCTCCCTCATATTCACAAATTTACAAAGTACTTTCAACGTACGGAAAGAAACGAAAAAATAATCGCCCGAAAATACTTGTTTCGATATCGCAATTGTAATATCTTCCAAATTAGTATTCATCAATTATCGCGTTTCACGATTCTTTTTTTTACCAACGCCCAAGCGTCGAACGATAAAATCTCGACTCATTAAAAATCCTCGACACCATCGATAACGATCTCATTATCATTTCTATTGCAATCCCGTGGGGAGTTAATTCCAATATCTATATATGCTCGTATATATATATATATATAGGCAAACAGATATATGCATACCAGAGTATTCAGAAACCGAAAACGTTTGCCGGAGAGATCCGACCGCTCGACCAGACCGGCCACACTGGGATCTCTACGATCGAAGGCACGAAACATTTGTCAGGAACTTTAGGGTCCGCTAAGGCCCGCATTGTTTTCGTTCTCTCCCATTCCGACTAGAAAGCACGGTTTAACTGGTGTTTTACACGCCTGGTTCCTGGAATCCGGGTCTCTCTCTTTCTCTCTTCTTCTGTCTCTGGTTTTCTCTGTCGCTCTTTCGAGGACTCGTGGGCACAGTCCCCCGGGGCCTTACATAGCATTCGAGCTGTATCGCCAGGTAGGCATACACGTGCGCGTTTATTCTACGTGTATATCATAGCGTATATACATCATATATCTATATGTAGACACGTATACACATATACTATACATGAGAGGAAGAGAGAGAGAGAGAGAGAGGGAGAGAGAAAGAGACCCTTCTGGATCTCACCAACTCCTCTCTCGTTTCTTTTTTCTCTCTGTCTCTCTGTCTCTCTTTCCATCTCCACACGTTCGTATAGATCCCTAAGGCCCTCTAATCCTCTCTCTTTCGCTTTGCCAACACACGCACGTACGCACGTACACACATGCCTCTCCGCCCATTTCGCCTGTCAGGCCCAATTTGTTGGAGCCCCTTGGACGTTGTGTGCTCTGTTACAGTTTATGGCCGTCATTACCATATATATATATATATATTATATATACGTATATATGAACTTATATCGTCGAGCGAAGAAGACGAATTTATTTGATCTATTCCGTTATTGAGTTTGCATCGTAATTCTCGCCTATGAACCGATATTTTATTTTCAATCCCTCAACAAGACAATCATTTGATTTCCCATGTCCTCGTCAATATACTTTTATCACCTTTATTCATTTTACGATCAAAATGTTGCAACTAATATATTTGTCTGTGATCTTATACCAAGGATGTGTCGATATATATATTAATATATTAATAATATTAGTTAATATATATCATTATAATATTAATATTAATATTATATTATATATTGATATAATATATATCATTATAATATTATATATTAATATTATATATCATATAACATATTATATTATATATTATTATATTATATTATATATGATCATAATATTAATAATGAATATAATATATTATCAATAATATAATACATAATATTATAATATCATATAATATACATTATAATATTAATATTAATATTATATATATAGACAGTGATCGCCAGCTTGACTTTCCTATATCATACAATTGTGGCAACGAGACCGGACAACGAGAATTGACTTGATGCGCGCGCGCACATAACAGTATTGCCCCCTCCCCCTCTCTCCCACTATTTCTCAGTCGCTCTCCGCTATCGGTTCGTGATGGATATTCCGGGTGCGCGCTAGAGGTGTGCAGGACCCCGGGAGTGTGGATTGTGTGCAGAATGAACGCAAACTGGGAGGGTAATTTGCAACACCGGCAATTTACATAATTAGCAGTTCCGAACTCGCGGCCCTCTCGCCAGAATCTCTCCCTTCTCTCCTCTCGTCTTGCACAAACACACACACACACACACACACACACAGACACACATCGCGTCCTCGCTCTTATACCTCACCGGCCACGAGACACGACGTTCGACGGCCCTTGGTCTTTGCGAAAATGATTTTTTTTCTCGCCTCCTTTCGTTTCTCCACGCAGTTACGCGAATATTTCTACAATAATCGCGATATTTTTTGACCAACCGATGGAGTTTGGATCATCGTCCATGGAGAAGTCTTCAATTTTCGAAATTATAGTCGGTCGCGTGTTGCCAGTAACGACAAACCAATCAATCGTTTTATGTAATTGTCTAAAACAAATTAAGAAACAATTGTGCTAAATAAAATTGTCAATAACAAAATATTAATATTCTCAATTATTCACATAAATCGCGATTAATTATTCATCGTAAGTGAAGGAAATTGTCAAATACGCTTAATCAGGCTCGAGGTACGCAATGTTTCTTAAACACGTGCACAACTTATCATTTCCGAACGGACAATTATATTTGATATTTTGTATTTAATTGCGATCGAATCAAAAGATAATATGAATATGAAATTTATTCATAATTCAGCTTACTTTTTATTAATTTGTATTCGCGCAAGTATTATTAACGCAGCGAATAACTCCCCTAATCGCAATGATCAATATTCTCACGACAGATACAAAATTACAATCGTCGACAAATTTCAACAGGCGACAAATTCAATTTTAAGATAAACTAATTAAAGTAATAATTTGATAAAATTCTAATCAACGTATCGATTCATTTGAAAAAATCGAAACTTTCTACAACGAGCGAGATAAAAAATACGACGTCTTCAAAAAAGTAATTCTTACACCGACGTCGTAAAATCGTAAATTACGTTTCTACTTTATCGAAACCTCGCCTATTTTTGAATCTCCTCCCAAGAACGATTTTATTAATTAATTGCATTGTTTGAGAATATTTAAATGAAGAATAAACAAACTTTGTAAATAAAATTGTGCAATAACTAGGTTCGAGTTTGAGCGACGGTAACGATTGCCCGTCGGATTGTAACACGATGTAAAATATGAAAATTTCATTGCGATCGATCTCCCTTTTGTTCCCTCAGTTTCAATTTTATTTAATCCAACCACTCGTCGAGTTTATTTCCACTATTCACGATCGTGGAATAATTTATTTTTGTTTCGGGGAGGATTAAATGATATACGCACAGACACAATTATCGTTGGATTGGGATTGATATAATTTATTTCGCTATATCGTTTTGAAACACGAACTTATAATATCTCTTTCGGATATTCTCGCCGGTACAATTCTATGCCTCGTACTTTTCGAGATTTTTAAAATCACATTTTCGTATTTACACTCTTATTTACAGATGTAAAACATAACGAGAGCGATGATCGTTGCTCGATATCCGTTGCGAAACGATCTCCTTCGTATAATATTACCGATCGATTTATCTTTCGAGGGAGAGAGAAGGCATCGCGCCGAATCCGTTTTTTCAATCTTTCATTTTATTTTTTTGCATCTTTGTTTTTGTCGATTTTCTATATTGTTTTTCGTTACACCTTCGCGTTTATCACGACAGCTCCCACGCTGTATGTTCATATACATATATAATAATAATAATAATAATAATAATAATTTAAATTGTACATCTCGGTACAACGATCGATAAAAGGAATACTGCTCGTCGTAGACACACGAAACGACTTAATTCTTAAATACATCGTAAATATGTTTGTTTGTTTGTTTGCTTATTTATTTATTTATTTATTACACTGGGTTTCATTTTCGTCTTTTAAAGGTATCAAGTTTGGCACTCGTTGCTCTCGCTCTCGTCGAGCTTCTCGTCAACGTTCGGACACACGTTATTTGCAATATTTGAATATTCTTCCATCTTCTTATTCTCAGTCGTTTGTTACATTCGCACATTCTATTTTCGCGAAACACGATCGCCGTACGTCTCAACGTCGACGAGCTTCCATTTTTATATACATTTTCGAACACAAAGAAACGAAAGAAAAACGCGAATACTTTCATTTAGCGCGAACGCACAAGAAAGATCGCCATTTTGTTTCGCGTTTCTTTCTCTCTTATCTTAGTCTCTCTGTCTCTATCTCGGGTAATTATTTACACGGGTCTGTTTCCTCGTACTATCTGGATCGCGTGTACTCATTATTTATTTAATCTCGTACACTCCACGCGCTTTTATGGCGAAATTACATTATGGCAAGAAGAACACACCACTATGAATCTTGCGCGTTAATTTTCTTTTTCATCGCGCACTGTTCGCATCCCGTCGATTCCAAACGCGCAAGATTCTCCCTCGTGGATGAATTTGTTTCGTGGAGATTCGTTCGCGAACGAGAATGAGCTCGATTTTCACTAGAAACTTTCGCCCCAAAGTTCGATAATAGCCCGGATGCTGTGAGAAGATTTTTCTCGTATTCGCGAACGCGGAAGAACTAACGAAAAAACTAAAAAGCGCAGTCTTATACTTTGGACGATGTTATTTTCGTCATCCCCTTCTGGCTTCTTCGACCCCCGAGTTCCCTCCGACTCGGGCGCACTTCTTCCACTTCCGGCGGAACTTTACGCACGGCCATTTAGTCCGTCGCGTCGGTCTTCTCCGTCCATCCTTCGTGAACAATAGCTCCATTAACCACGAACTTCCGATGGCCAAGAGTATTTTTCCGTGTCACGTTCGAAGCCGACGATCTCTCGTGCGACGCGAAAGATTCCTCGCCAAAAATATCTTCGTTCCTTTCGTCTCTCCAAAACGAATTGAATCTCGTTGCGTCTCGATATTTAGAATTGTCAAAAGCGAATCGTTTGACGTTTTTCCTCGTCAGCGAATAACGAACGAGATAATCGTTCACTCGATATTTAATCCCTTTTTTCGCCATGAACGTAGGCAAAACGTGTCAAATGTGGCAAACAAAGAAGACTGGAACGTCTTTTGGTTGGAAAAAAACGATTGTACTTTGAAATTTGCTTCGAGAATCTTTCGCGCATGCATCGCGAAGACGCACGCGCCATGATTATTTATGTCGCCCGATCGTGAGGAACTTTATGTCGAACGTGCCGCGACGATCGTTGCATACAATGGCTGGCGGACATTATGACAGCACGGGCGTTATTCCACAGTACGCTCTTAGCCTTTGAACATCGCTGATGATCTCGAGCGCGCCTCAATCGAGGCACGTGACGTCTACCAGCTACGCCTCGGAACCGCTAGAGCACTCTTCCGCCTCGGGATCGATGTGCTCACCCGCTTCGTCCTCCTCGTCGTCCTCGTGATGATAATCCCCGGTCTCCTGTTGCCATTTGCTAACGTGATGAGTATTTTTGTTGTTATTGCCATTACTGTTGCCATTACCGCCGGATTGTTGCTGCGCCTTTGCCTCCTCCTCCTGCTGCATTCTCTTGTGCTTCGTCCGACGATTTTGAAACCAAACTTTCACCTGTAACACACGAGAGAAAAATCTGTCGTCAGAAAAAACAACAAAAAAACAGAATGTTTTTTTACTAAGCTTTGATTAAAATTAATTGAAATTGAATCGGAGTGGAATTAATTAAATTGATGAATTCTTAGGAATGTTTTTCTTGGAATTTTGATAATGGCGGAATCGTCAGGAATCGTGGGGAACCGGGGTGAAAGAAGGATCACCATTATTTCGGTAACGGTAACTCTAAGAACAACCGGAAAACGAGAAATCGTGCTCGAGGAAATTCGCACCCCTCGGCAATCGATCGTTCCTCCATTTCCTCGCGGACGGACCAATCCGCGTTAACAGGAGGGTCGTATATCTATGGATATAGGTTAGAGAAAGAAGATCGGGGTTTGCCCGGATGCTCCGACTCGATCAGTGGCATCGGAGGTCGGGGCAAATTAAGTGGCAACTAGTCAGTCGGTTCCCCTTTTCTACGACCCCTTGTGGGTTATACAGCCACTACGAGCTCACCCCTGCGAGCTAAGCGGAGTATCCGTTTACAATGGCCCAACGCGTTTCATCCCCTCTTTCCTCTTCTATCTTCCCCAGACCACAACGGCGTCAAAGAGCCAGCGAGAACATCCCTACGTATAAACTCGACATGCTTATACAGCGGAGAATAAGAGGAAGGGTATACAATTTGCCATCCCTCTCACATTTCTCTCGCCATCCCTCAATTCTACTCGCTCCATTGTTCACGCGAATTGACTCCTCGAAGACTCGAAGTTCATCCAATTTTCGGAAACGAATGAAATAACATTGTATTATCGTTGTCTCTTACAAACGGAAATTATTC
>JAPYZT010009393.1:0-10369 GCA_030522965.1 Tryphoninae sp. A BG-2022a | reverse complement strand
TAAATTATTAAAATCCAATTCAAATGAGCGAAATGAAATAAATTATCGAAAGTTCGCGATTTAAAATTGTTGTTCAAGCAAGGAACATACGATTCGAATGGTAGAAACGTCTTTTTTATCCAGAATCAAATTTGATCAAAAACGATTGCAAGATTATTCTTTTCTTTTTTAAATTAATTCTGATAATTCGATATTGATAAAAGAAAATTTGCCTCGACGCGTTTCGAAATCCTAGAAACAGCGAGTCAGCGATTAAGTTATTAAAATCCAATTCAAATGAGCGAAATGAAATAAATTATCGAAAGTTCGCGATCTAAAATTGTTGACTTTCCCGCAAGGAACATACGTGTAGTCCACTCTTTCTCTCTTTGACTCTCAACACGAGTGAATAATTATTATTCCCAGCTAAACGCATATACATATATACAATCTGCCTCATCAATCTCGAATCTCGTATCTTTCGTACGCCGTAAAATTTTGCGTCGGGTTCGCTCGGGCGACAAACATGAAGCAAACGTATACGAGACACGCGGGGTAATACGCGCGTGCACTCGCCTACGTTACGTTTCATCCGTCCTCGCACACCACCACGTTCTGTCCACGAGCGTTGAGTAATGCTTTGATTCGACGACCGATAAGGAGTTCACTCGTTTACTTCGTACACACTATTCCCCGTTTTATATATATACATATATATAGCTTCTATTATACTGTACAACTGTAACACATGTAACCATACATATATACAGAAGAGACTATGTGTTCGCAAACGCGCCAAGAGAGACGCGCGTGACATCGTGCAAATACTGTGCGGACGGTGCACACGAGAGACGCACATGCAACGACTCACGTGTCACACACACACACACACACACACATGTGTATATATGTATATATATAGATTGATACAGATATATAGATAGATAGATTCGTACATAAATTAATATATAGATATATAAATCTAAGAATCTAATAAAAAAAATCTAATAGATAAATAGATGGATATATAGATTAATATATAAATATATACATTAATATATAGATAATAGATTGATAGATTGATAGATAGATAGATTCGTACATAAATTAATATGTAGGTATGTAAATCTAAGAATATAATAGAAAGAGCTGATAGATAGATAAATAGGAAGATATATAGATTAATATATAGATATAAAGATAGATAGGTAAATATACAATAGATTATATACATAGATAGATTGATAGATAGATACATACACGTACATAAATTAATATATATATATAAATATATATATATATATATATATATATATATATATATATATATAGCGAGAAGGAGAGAGAGAGAGAAATTGAAGGCAATATATTTCTATATCTATACATCTTTACATATGTATAGGTATATATGGATGAGTATGGAACGGTAATCTTCGTCTCGTGTAACGGATAGTTAGTTACAAGTAAGCATCAGTATTGCTGGCAAACAGTGCCAGAACGGGACCGAAGTCCTCCAATTCGGGGCACAGGTGCACACATACATCGTTCTCGGTAACTGAATCTTGCAGAGATCTATAACGGACGACGATCGTAGACGTGGGGTATACATTGTATATGGACGTTATATCGGTGTATGTATAACAAACCCGCCGACCCAATATCATACCTCGAGTCCCCTCGGAGATGCAAACACATCTCTCGTCCCTCCCTCCCACTCTCTCTCTCTCTCGCTCTCCTCCCCCCCTCCCCTCCCTCCCTCTCTCTCTCTCTCTCGCTCTGTCGGTTTGTGCTGATATGAATATCGTATATATACCGGTTTGCCCAGGTGCTCGTAACGTGAGAAACTCCAACCAATATCTTACGTACGCGCATGACAGTTGAGCGAGAGACTGCAGTTCTCTTGAGCGATGTGTACTCGTATGTATGTTCTGTCTGAGAGAACATCGGTATGCAAATATGAGAATAAAGACAATTTTGTTTGTTTTTTTTTTTTTCTTTCAGTTGTTATAGCAAATTTGTAAAAATATTTTCTCGAGTGATTGTTTGAAACAACGCTAAATAAAAAAAATGAGGGAAGAAATAATTTTGTGAGATTTTTGAGAATAATGATAATTGTCAAATCGATACAATAAATAAATAATTAATTAATAGCGAAACGATAATTGGCAATTAAATTATTAGAATTTAAAAAATGTAAATTGGAAATTTTTTGTTATTATCGTAAAAAATCATTATCGTTCTCGTTTAATACTTCTCCGAGTACGTAGAACGGTAATGGCTTTTGCTTTGGGAATTATGTCACATCGAAAATAAAGAGTCATTTAGTTACGAACAACCCCCGAACGAATCATTTCGCGACAATAACGCGTGCCCTATCGTTTCATCGTCACGGAATGTTAAAACGCCATGCGACTTCCTTCTTAACTCTGCCGCGTTAATCCTCCCTCGTTTTTCTCACCCTGTCAATTTTTTCACCGTAGGCAAATCCTAAAATCGACTACCCCTTGTGAATGAAAAATCCACTTTTCCGCTTCATTCTTCCAAATGAATAAAAACAAGCTGCTCGTTCGCTTCGATTCTTGGATAAATCTCGAGATTTTTCTCGCGTGCGAGCTACTCCCTATTATCGTCACGGGGGTAGTTTAACCCCCGTCGAGTATAACCGGACAAAAATTATACCCAACATTGTCACAACGTGTCCATAAGCAACCCTTAGGTAATAAAACCCTCCAATTTTCATCAGTCTCACTTTCATTCTTTTTATTTCTTCGACATTCGTTTTTTCCCATCATCTTCTATTTTCCCACATTGCCTTTTTTTAAATATTCAACCCTCTCGTTACTTCGCCACTCCCATCCTCTCCGGGACAATTGAATTGGAAACGCGGCTTGTTACTCGTCGATTAAATGTACGAAAGTGAATTTCGTTCCGCGAAGTTGGAGAGGGTAGGAAGTTACTTCTCTTTGACACCCCACGCCCCCCTCCCCCCCTTACTCACCCCTTGACACGAGTGTCGAACAGTGGTGGCGCACCCTTCTGTTTCCGACGTTTGCCGGCCGTTCTATAACCCCACATTGACATCACGAGCAACGTACGTGCGCGACCGAGAGAACCCCCCCGGTTCGACCACAGAACGTAGAACCCACCCCCTACTTATAACGCTTTACCTCCGCAGGGGGTGCGATTCCGATTATGCCAGATTACAATACCGGCCGTATATAGAAACGACGGATAGCGAAACATTAATGCATACATGGGTGGTGAACGGTCGTCGGTTTACCATGGAACGACTGGGGGATGAAGCGTACCTACCACAGAGGGGGTTGAGGATGCGAAGTTGACTTCCACGCGATCCGCTCGTACCCAACCACTCGACTGCATTACCTATTACAACAACCAGCTCTCTCTTTCTCTCTTGCTCTCTTTCTCTGTCTCTCTGTCTCTCTCCCTGTCGCTCGCTTTCTCTCCCTCTTTCTCTTCCTGTCACTCGTTTTCTCTCTCTCTCACGTATCGCAACGGCACGAACGAACACCGGCCGTGACGAATCACTCGGTCGCGAGTGCCGGAAACATTTCGCTCTTCAACCCCCTCCCTTCTCTCCTGTCCAATATTGTTTTCGTTAAACTGTCATTCCGATGATCGAATCCACTTTACACAAAAAAGAGAAATAAATTAAAAATTCTGCAAGGTATAAATAAAATAAAATGTTTCCTGGTGAAGGGTTGCAACCCTTCGTTGCGATAAAAATCGTATGGACGCTCGAAGTTTCCAAGTTTTCACGATAGGTTTACGATCGCGATGAAATTTCATCATCTCGATTATTTTATCTTCTTTATTATTCTCGTAAAGTGGCGAGAGCACGGTGGCTATTCTCCGCCTTCTTCTCCTCCTCTTCCTCTCTCAAAGTGCATTGTACGATAAGTGGTGCGCGCTGTATGGTCTTACCGTGCGTGCGTGCACTAACTGTTTCTGATGGTTTCCTATTTCTACGGTTGGGGTGGCGAACCAGAAAGAGTACCCTATGACCTCGTGCCACGTGGTGGGCAATGAGCAGCCCGGACGTGGAATGGTCTCTATAGGTACCTTACACAATCGCTAGGTATACGCTGAACGCTCACGCGACTGTAAAGTACGAGTTCACCTGGTCTCTCTCTCTCTCTCTCTCTCTTGTTATATAATAATTATATAATATTATTATATATTATATTAATAATATATATAATATATAATATATAATATATTATATTATATTATAAAATATAATATATTATATCATATATTATATTATATTATAAAATATGATATATCATATCATATATGATATTATATTATATATTATATTATAATATGCAATATATTATATTATATACATACTACCGGCGGAAAGTTTCCGGACAAAAGTTGAAAACAGTGCCGGAACGGTTTTTTATGCCATTTCGCCGGTAGTTGGCCTAGGCCAATTTAACCAACGCCATTATAAAGAGCAGGAATTTCCCTTAATTTTGGCTTTTTAAAAAAAAATTTACGATTTTTTTTTTACAACTGGCACTCAGTTTTGAAAACGATAACTTTTGATCGTTTTTTTTTTGTTCTTTTGCAAGTGTACCGCAGTAAAAATTTTGCTAGTGAGTTTCTGTCGCCATACTCATAAAGGGGAAGTGTAACCTTCAAGTTCATTTTTTAGAAAATAGTCTACGATTTTTTTTCCAAAGATATGTCGTTTTTTTGAAAAAAAATAGACAATTTGAAAATTGCTCCATCGGACGAAAACGTTGCGATTTACAACAAAACCTCAAGATGATAAAAAGTTGTATTACTCCTTGCTGAGTTCAGGAGAATTTTTTCAGATTTTTTTTTCGAAATTTGTTTTTCCATCTATTTCCACTCAGTTCGATTGATCTAAATACCGTGAAAATAATAGAATTAGATTTTTTCCTTACATATTAAACTTTGGTTTTTCTGAAATTTCTTCGATGTAAGTCAAAAATTTAATTCTATTATTTTAATATAATAATAATATACAATATTATATTATTATGTTATTATAATATTAAAATAATAGAATATTTTTTAATAATTATTTTAATATAATAATATATATTATATTATATTATATTATATTATATTATATTATATTATATTATATTATATTATATTATATTATATTATATATTATATTAGATTATATTATATTAAAATAATAGAATATATTATTATATTATATGATCATTTGTGATCGTACATCAATAATAATTGTTGTTTTCGCAGATCTGATTGATTTTATTTTGCAACGTTTCATGAACGAATACGTTGACAATAATGAAGCGTCAGAATTTTCTTCATAGTGAAACGATCGATATGCGTATCGCAGAAAATGCGATGTATACCTGGAAACAAGACGCGAGAAGAGGGGTTGGAAGAACCAACCCCACGTGATAACGAAACGATCGAAGGGGCAACGTTCCCTCGCTTCAACGTGAAAGAACTCTCTCGCACTCCCGAGCCATCGACTTCGAGAACTTAACTCGCTGCTCCGGTTGGCTTCGTAAACGAGAGAGAGAGAGAGAGAGAGAGAGGTAGAGAGTTCCTCAACCCAGTGAACTTTCGAGTTTCGGAGCGCACTGCTGTGGCTTTTCGATACATCAAAAGTACACACACACACACACACACACACACAAACACCCATTTATATAAATCTCAAGGGTTTAAATCGCGTAACATCGAGGAATGGGAATTGCCCCGAACCGTTACAACGAAAGATAAAAGGATCACAGTACTCACCCTTCGTCGTCTTCTCCTCGTTCTAATTGCAATTTTATTCATCAATTCGCAACCACCCAAAAAGAAAATAAACGATGAATAATCCGCATCCACCAATAAAACTTCCTAAGTGTTTTTTTTTTTTGTCAAACTATGAAACTATACGCCGTTAGGCAATTGTTTCTATCGGGACTTCGATATAGAAGGATTAGGGTAGATACGAGGGTGAAAATTTTTTGTTTTTTATTATTGTTTAGATGAAAAAAAGTTGGAATAAAAAACAGCATGAATCATATAGGAGAGGGTGAGGGCAATTTTTGGAATCGCTGCGAGCCGGGCAAGGATTCCCGTGAGACGGATACGCTATAAAAGGAACATCGAGGGTGGGAATGAAAGCTACGAGGGATGCGCAAATGGTGGGGGGAGAGGGTGAATGGTTGAGAAGGGGTGAGAAAACGACAACCTCAAAAACGTTCGATTTTATTGGTTCGCTCGTCTCTCTTGTAACGCAGGAATAGTGGAGGACTGCCCTCTCGATACGTATAGTCGTTCTCACAATGGTAGGATACCGAGAGAAAATCGAAGGAGAGAAGAAAAAAAGCTCGTAGCTCGTAGCTCTTCCGCAAAGTGATGTGTATGCGTGTAAGCTTTTACCGAATATATATAGTCGTCGATATGTCGGGGTGAGACTGTCGTGGAATTGGTTTGAGCTATAGGTTGCACCTGGGAGAGCTTCTAGCCAGAGACGATACAGTTATTGGCATAGATTACCATTCCACCCTTATCATTCTTTTTCCATTCGTACCGAGCAACTTCCAACTTTCAACGAGCCTTCAAAAAGTTTCTCGAGCATCAAATCTTAACCTTGAACTTTTCAAACTCGATGAAAAAAAAAATCATAAATCGATATAAAGAATTTTACAACCTTTTCTTTTCACATGTTCGATTTAACTCAAATTAATTAGCCCGTTTGTTAAATTTCAAGTCAAAATATAAGTGGTATAATACGAATTTGTTATAAACAAAAAAGTTCGACGTCGTTCCCTGGAAAAAAAGCTCGCTTTCTTCAATGCCACCCGGCCAATCATTGTGCCATATTGTCGTAACCCTTTGTCCCGACGCGAAACATTTACGGGGATCGTTTGCACGTAGACGTGACTATGTACAGGGTGTCCGGCTTTACGAGGGACGTTACCACGACGACACTTGTCCCGAATGGGGCTATCTCCTCTCCCTTTCTCTTTCACGCTTCTCTCAATGCATCTCCCTTCCTCGATATTCTCGATTTTTCGTTTCTATGCCCGGGCCGTTGTCCACCGATTCTTCGATACTTCCGATACAAATTCCTGTTTCCATACCTTGTATTTCTCTGCTTTAGCCCCCCCCCCCTCCCCACATTCTCCACCCTTCTACCTATCTCTCTCTCGTTTTGCCCCTCTGTCTTTCTCTCTTTTGCTCCAGGCCACGTACGTAAACCGGTCAAAGCCGGGCGAATTCTTCTTTTTCGCGTTTACACAAGATACATCGGTCTGAAAAGGGATGGAAAAATAGGGGTGGCTCTCGGGATTGGCATCGCGTCTCGTCGCGCGCATCGACGATATTTTCCATTTTCCCTCGTTTTCCAATGGGCTTATGCACGCACGAATAAACACGATACGGGGTATCATTGCGTTCTTCACCCTAGCCCTTCTCCAACTTCCGTTAACCTTCGTCGCGTGTAACCCGAGACTAGTTTATATCGATATTTGTGCGTGTATAAAATGTGAAACGAAAGAACACGATGATTAAATTTCAATTGACATCTCGAAATAGCTAGCGAGAAACTCGAAGCGTATACTTCTCCTTACAAAGTGGAAGGAGTCGGAGGACGAAAGGATCTCGAATAACTTTTATCCTCCTCTGTTCGCTCCTTTATTAGCTTTCTCTACTCGTCCCGTTGAAAAAGGAAAAGAAACGAAGAAAAGAATTTAAACTTTACTTTTTCCAACACTTTTATTTCTCTCGCCTCCTTTCCTCTTTCTCACCCTCTTCACCGGGATTTCAATTAATCGACCCTTCGGTCACTGGCCACTTTGTAAACTCAAGACTTGGCCGAAAATCGAGATTTATCATTTTTCTATTTTCTTCATAGCGAACAAAAAACAAAAAGAAGAATGAAAAATCTCGCTTTTTTTTCAAATATTTTCATCCCTCCTTGCGATTTCAACCCGACCTTACCGTGGATCTCCCACGGGGGGTTGCAAAAGGAAAATTCGCGCTACGGCCAGAAACAAGATTAGCCACTCAGCGCGCGTGAGTTTCGTTGGTTATAACGTTGAAACTACTTTTGAATTAGGCAACGAAATCATATGTATGTATGTATATAGTAAGCTCGAGGAAAAGGGGTGGCACACACGTAGGGGAGGGTTGAGTCTCGTCGCGAGACCGACTCTCCACGGCATCTCTCACTTTCTACGACCTCTCGACACTCTCGCTTTCTCTTTTCCACCCTCGCTTTTCAGACTTTCAATCCCCTTCCAACCCCCCCGATGTCCCTTTGGCTCCACCTCTTGGCTCTTTTACCATGTCCCCGCAATTACCCGCGATAATTACGCGCGCGCTGGGACGAAACGAGTGCGCAACGCTCTGCCGTGATATTGCTCTCGTGCTGGGGATAGTTGGCGAACTCAAGTTTTGTAGGATGGTGCCACCCCTTTCGCTCTCTCACTCTCCCTCTGTATAGATATATATATATATATTTGTTGGTACTTGTGTAGGTACTTTCCTAGCTACGCGGAGTCACATACGTATACGAAGGTTGCGTATGTGTAAGAGAAACAACAGCGAGTAAAGCACACTCGAGAACTCCGACCTCACTTGCGTTCACTGGCTCACTTCAGGGCCGTGCGTATTACGTACATTAACGGTATTGCAATTATACGGTAGTACGAAGTATCTTTCAGTAATTGAATTGCAAAGTTACTCGTCATTGCTTGAATTTCTGAAAGTAACGAGCTACGAATTCTGTTGCTTTTTGTAGTTTATTTTTAAGGGTTGAAATTATAATTTCACGAGGATGAGAAAAATATATGAATAAACAAGGGGGAGGAGGATGATATAATCGCGTTATTAGAGCCAAAACGCATTTAAATTTTTTGTTTGTGGTATACGTATATTAAGCGAGATGGCGGTGAGATATTTGTTCACCCTCCCGCCGTCAGGAGGAAAGCGAAGAGCAGGTTCGGGCGATGGGAAAAAATGTACGATAAAAAAAATGTAATATTGGAGAAAAGGCGAGAGATACGATGCTGTAAATTTTTCGTTGAAAGTACGAGGGGAGGAAAGAGGCCTCGGTCTGGGATGTGGCATACGTATGTATAGGACGAAAGATATTTTGCGCTCCTTCTTTTTATTATATGGATTTATTTTTTTTTTCTCCTGCGAGCACTAAGATTCTTTCAACTATCTTGGCACCTGTTCGTTCGAGGCTACGGCCGACGTTTTGTGTGCCAATATGAGAAGCGGAAAGGGTATAAAGTGTGGCGGTCATTTGATAGCGTCGGGTAGGGAAACGTTCCAGGTCTCTAGACCTCGTGAGTACTCGAGAGGAAAACCGCCCTTATTAAACTCTTGGCTCGGCGCCTACATACGGCACTGCTGTCCGAAGAGGACGAGCCGATAAAAGCAGAAAGAGAGAGAACGAGACAGAGAAAAAGAGCCAACTCACCGCGAGGTACTCGGGGAGAAAGAGTTAAGTGTCGAGGGAGGGAAGCCTGATATTAAAGCTTCCAGGGAAAATTACTCATTACGGAAGAATGAAGGATAGAGAGAAAAACTAACAAAACGGGGGTCAAGAGCGTTGCGAACCTCAATTACGATTTAGAGCCATCGTCGATGTTTGTAACCGGAAGCGGCATGGATCTTTTGATCGTATCCCTGGTGGGTCGGAATGGTACTACTTCGTATTTGTAGATGAATAATGTGGAAAATATTTCGCCGTGTATGACGAAGATATGGAAAAAATAAGTTGAGGCAGGTTTGGGTTTGTGGTCTTTTGATCGAGAAATTTACACAAATACATCAGAAATAGGGGGGATTAGCAATGCTCGACAAAAGTGGAAACCTGGAAAATTTGTTCTGCGGACGGTCCCATGTTTCTGCGAATGAGACAGGTTGGGAATAATAACATATCTCTATACATTCGTTCGTCCTACATAAAATAGCACGAATAACTTTTTGAAAAGCTCGTCGAGCACTGGACAATGAGCCGAAGATCGTCCAGATAGCTTAATTTTTGTGGATGTGGTGACACTTTCAAAATCACGATTTTCGAGACCAATAAACAAGGAAAGTTGTGTTTTGACATTCATAAGAGACTACCGAAAAAAAATTGTTTAGGGTTGAAAGAAATATTACCCATCCGAGGTATGAAAGGAGACTGATTAGCTATCAATAATATTTTATTTATATCAATTATTTAAGGCTGAAACCAACGACAGTGCAATGTCGGTTCAACCCGTGTTCGCCCCGAGCAAGCTCGTGAGTACAAACGACTTTCAAAAATCAGGTTAATATTCTGGCTCTCAAATAGAGAGCGTACCAGATATTAAGCTGATAAGAACAGATACTACACTTTTGATCTTAGCCATAA
>JAPYZT010009386.1:0-18798 GCA_030522965.1 Tryphoninae sp. A BG-2022a | reverse complement strand
AACAAAATCATGATTTTTTTTCCATAAGATTTGTTATAAAAACTAATCGAAGCTTCTTTGATGTCGTATAAAAATGTGTGCAAAATTTCAACAGGCTTCGTCGACCAAATGATCGAGATACTCGTTGTATAATGTTGAGATATTTAACACGGGTTCTTATGGGACATTGCGAAAAGTGACGATTTTCAAGAATAAATATCGTGATTTTTGAGACGATAAAGGCCTCTGAAATTTTACACACGTATACATATGGCATCAAAGAATGTTTCTGCAAATTTTCAGTGACATATTCGGAAGCTTCCTATCTGATCTTCTTTGCTTTAAATTAAGATTTCTTCATTTCGACTTATTGTTAGAAACATTTTGGGATCAATTGAAAGTCGAGAAATATTGGTTCGAAAATTGCCTATTTTCAAAGTACCTTTTCTCAGGAACCGTACGATTGATTTTGGCCATTTTTGTTGTGTGTGTATATTAAAGTGTTATAAACAATATGTCCAGTCATTTTTTCGATATTTTGTATCAGAATGTTTTGACATCGTTCTGAAATTTTGTCGAAAGTTTTGACCACGTTTTTTACATTCAAATATATTTTTCTCGGGTTTGGATCATTTTGTTAAAAAAAAATGGTATCACATATCCTTCGTTTGGATGTACTTATTACATCAAAAAGAAATATGCCGATACGATGTGTAGTCGAGAAAAGGAACATTAAGTATGTATTTTTCGAACTAATGTTTATCAACTTTCAATTGGTCCCAAAATCTGTTTATCTCGAATACCCCCCCCCCCCCAAGAGAATTACCAATACAATTTTTCTGAACAAAACTAAAAAAAAATCGTCGAAAAATGTTGAATAATTTTGAAGAAATCTTAAATTGAACAAAGACAAATTTTGGGACGACATATAGAACTTCCGAACATGACTAACCTCCTTAATCAAAAACTGTAGGTGCACCAGAGTGGTTGATGGTGGAATTGAGACTGGAGATGTATATGAGAAGAAGAGATATGTAAAAAAGCAAAGTACGCCGTACATTGGAATCCGTAAATACAATCGCCCCGGTCTGAGAGCTATGCACAAAGTTACTATCTATCTATTTTTTATGCAATTGCTTCGGTCACTGCAATCTATTTATCTAATTAGGTATTCCCACTAATGGAATTCAAAATAGATTTTTATCGCGCAAATTTGTACAAAAAAATGGCGAACGTTTTAAAAGATTATCTTACAAACAAAAATGTCCTCGCGCGTATGACATTCTTTAAATTTTTTCACGTCTACCGGAGCAAAACTGTGCGATCATTGTTATCATTTTTTGTTATCGTTTGTTTACTCGACCGTTCGTGGATTTGATAACGTGCAACGTGCTACATAATTATCAAAGCAACGATTGGGTCAATCAGGTTAAAATTTTGCGCAACGTTCCTATCTTTGTAATCTTTGCTTACGTAAAATTAAGCGAGGCTTTGAACTTTGATCAAACAATAATGACTTAGGGCACGAATAAATGTGATTGGACACGTTTGTTTCGGCTCATTTGTCCGCATAAGTGAATCGTGACACGCGTGTTTGTCTTCCCGGACGTATAACAACGATGAATAAAGAAAGATAAAACAAAAGATGCGAGTAAAAGAGTAAACAAGAAAAATAAGCATCGACATCGAAGAAAGTTGCGTGCATTGCTCGAGCCGGAGAACTGGTTGCATTATACGAGTGGGCTGGTCCTAGACATTGACCTCGAAAGTGAGGTGATTGCTGTACGTGTGCGAGTCTCGAGAGTCTCGTCCAAGAGCGAAGAAAGTGGCGTTCGCCGATGCCGTTATTATCCTCCGATCTGCGTTCCTTCATATATTCGCGCATTATTATTTTAATTATCGCGATATTTCGATTCGATCAAATGCGAAATCGTCCAAGTAAAAAGGAAACGTTTACGTCGAAAGTCGCATCCACAATTTCATGATAATAAAACGATTCGTTGATTTTCATTGCGCGCAATATTTTAACACCGTTGAAATTCTTATCGTGTTCGCGTTGTTGGGTTAGCGGATTTTTACACTCCGACGAAAATACGACCTAGAAATGTTTTCAAAATTTTGCTGTCCCTTAAAATATTTCTTCCTCGAGTTTTTCAGTTTGCAAGCTTACCGGATTTTTTAATTCACTTTTTTCCAATAAATTATTCATCTAAATAAAATTTAATTTTGCAGATTACAATAGTTAGTTTCATATAGGCAGGAATTCTTTTTGAATGAAGGGACACCAAAATTGTTACGTAATTCCATTCATGTTGCATGTCGCATGGACAGTTGTCCTTCCTTGTTACATTTGACATAGTAGACATATCGTTAAGAGAATTTGCGTATCGTACTTCCGTCATCAACGTATTATTTCTTCGTTTATCGGCAAACGGTTACAAGAAGCTCGTCGATAACGCAACAATTTTTACCACGTGACATTCAATTTCGCAAAACTCTCTAAACGCTTATAATCGTTAGTTTAACATTGGCAAGGTAAATGTCCTCGATTTTTTATGGTTTATGATACAAACATAAACATACACAGGAAGATATAAACGATGTCATGTTCTAAACTATTGTAATAAGTGTACTTATATATTATCTGATACGCGATCCAACCGTGAAAAAAAATGGAAATGAACATTATGACATGAAAAAGAAAATAAACTTTATAAAATGTGCCAAGTTTAGCTTAATTAACGATACATTGGTCTTCGAGTTACATTAGCATCGTTGAATTCAAACGATTTCCTTATTTTCCTCTGCGACGATTGATGTTTCCTGTCAAATGAATGAATGAATTGTTTATCATTAATTCTAAAAGACTAACGCAATCTGTTTTTGACTTGGAAATCCAACTAGTGGAAGAAAATGGGGAAACATTTTCGTTTTATCAAGGCAGCTACGTAAGACTATGTTACATCGACTTAAAGTATTCACTCTCACTGGTTTCTATCACGCTATCGAGAGAAAGGCGTTGCGTTTTTTTTTCTTCTTCGCATACTCAATTTCATTAACATATATATACGTAAATATTAATTATCTGGGACATATAAATTTCACCGAGGTTTTATGAGCTTTGCTTAATGTTTTATATACAAAAATTAATTAGAAGAACGAGTTTCCAAACGAAGATTAAATAAATATCGAACGATCGGTATCGAATAAATAAAATGTCGGAATGGCATTCGTTTTTTTTTTGTTTGTTTTGCAACAGACAAGGACAATCAGTCGAGACTTCCCCGTGTGGTTAACGCGAGCTCGTACACGATCCGGAGAAAAGAGCTCTCGTTCAAGACCAAGAGCAACGGCATGCCACTCACCGTGGAACCGCTTTTCCCTTCGTTTCAGTTTACTTCGATTAAACGAGACCCGATACTCGATCGGTTCACCGTTCGATACGAGATCTCATGCCGTAACGGTTTTCTTCGAAGCGAGACGATTTTTTTTTCTCTTCCTCTCTTCTTACCTTCCGTTCGTCAAACACATTGGCTGTATTATTGTGTGTTATTATGAGCTATGATTGAACGGACTATTATCACCTCCGGCGATCTTTATTTACAACGGTGGGACCTACAGGCTCGTTAGAATATTTTTTCAATGTGAACAAAGTAGTGATAAGTCATACTTGAAAATATGAAATAGAAATCGAAATTTCGGTTCATCTCCACACAATAAAAAAAAAACAAAGTCGCTTTCCGCTTCCGTTTGTTTATTCCTTAACTTCTCCTAAATTACGCAATGGATTTTGATGCGGTTTTAACCATCATTTAAACCATCATCTATCTAAAAATTATCTAAATGACGGTTAAAGTCGCATCAAAATCTATTGCGTAATTTAGGAGAAGTTAAGGAATAAACAGACAGATATATATATATACCGTCTAATTACAGAAAAACTATATATATATATATATATATATATATATAACCTAATTAAGTTTTTTGGTAATTAGACATAAACGATATTTTGCAACCAAGTCGCCCAAAAATAAATTCCCATGGCTTACGTAGGCTAAACTTTAAGAGATACTTCAAAATGATGTACTAGAGAATTTTAGTTCTTCTAAAATCCTAAAGAAAACTCCGCGATGGCATATCTCTATCTGTTACGGTTGATGCACAGTAATCATTTCTTTCATTAAAATTGTAATTAAAAATAGCGTTATTTGCGATGCTATTTACTCTTATTCGGTATGAATCCTTATCCAAACAAATATAATAGTATTCTTGGGTACTTAATGTAGATTATACTTGTCCTTTACAATATATCATTCTGATAAATACTTTAGAAGAAATCATAGGTTAAAGCAACCGAAAACATAATTCAAGAACAGAGCGAGCTTAGGCCTAAGCGTTGAGTACTTTTCCCATGGCTGTATGTAGCCCTTTCACGCATCACTTCCAAACAAAATTTGTTCGTATTGTGTAACAAAAACTCAACTGCAAATATTGTTTATAAAGAAATTCTATAATCCACGGCAGTAACTTAACACTTTTCACTTATTCGCTAGTTCTCTATAAAAAATACTTCAATTTTTCTCATATAGATATTAGATCGATCTCACGATATGTCGAGTTCAAAATTTGTCAGACGTTAATTTTGACCTATAGCGTTATAGAAAAGCAAAATTTGACGAAATATCGAAAGTGGCTTCGTCGTTGGAAAAATCTTGAATCTCGGGCGTTTTCACGTGTCTCTAGCTCCACAGAAATGGAGAGAGAAAGATATAGACTCGCCCATTCTCGGAACAGTTGCATAAGTCTGGTAAATGTTTGTCGGTCGCAAATATTTCATGCACGCAAAGTTAACGATTGCGGCAGAACCATCCGTATATACAGTGATGATACACACATTTGGCGGTCGAACATCCGTTTCCTCGAGGCATGCTAACACACACACACACACACACACACACACACACACACACACACACACACACACACACACACACACACACACACACACACACACACACACACACAGGCACACACACACACACACACACACACACACACATATAAATAATAATAGTCATGATAATAATAATAACAACAATAATTCTTTAAGTTAAATCGTTTTTAATTGAACGTGCTCGATTTCAATATGATTAATTTTTTATTAAACGCGATTGATCTTACACGATTCGGACAGTCGACTATGATCTTGAATTTGTTAAAGACTTCATGATTTATCTATTTATATTACTAGACGTGACTGGTTAAACGTTTCGTCGATTCATCATTTAATTAGCGTTACCTCGAGATGGTTCTATCGCAAATCCGATCTTAACGCATCCGAGTCTAAACGCGGTAGTCTTTTTGTAGGCGCGAAAGATTCCGACACAGCTGAATGTACGAATGATCGAATATGCAATTTTTTAGCCGGTGAATCGCGTATTGATTTATTTCTACTACGAGAGCCATGCATTAATCATAAGAGGAAAATAAAGCTCTTCCTCGTTCAAATTTCGCAATAGCCGCTCGATTTTTTAACTGGCACGGGTGTCCGTGTTTGTTTGCGCGTCATGAACGATCAGATATATTTGAGAATTGCCGGAAATACGCAGACGGGCTGTCGCCCGAAGGAATTTCCATGATAAATAATAATAAGATTGGTCTTTTGTTTTTGCCAATGTTAATTACGTCGACTGTTTCGTCATTCTTGGTAAAAAAGAATTCGAAAGTAAGATTTCTCTGGTGTATGCTTCACCAAGATTTTTTGATTCTGGCGAAACCCTGGTCATATCATTCTACCTGCATGCTGATGGAAGCAAGACCGATAGGATTATAAGTGTATAACTTGTCTGAATGAAAGTATGCCGGAGGCACGTAGTTTTTTTCTCCTCGCATCGTTTTAATCCGTTAATCAGTGAATCGAAGAAGGTGAAATTTTTAACCTAGCTCCGTTCTTCCGACATTGAACAGGATGTCTATTAGCTTTAATTTTTTTAAATAATTTAGTGCGACGATTATATCGACGACAAAACGTTAATTTAGTTTTTAACGAAATTAAACAATCCTTGTTTTTATTACTTTATAAGACATCACGTTGCCATCCTCCTTCTCTCTGTTTATAATTGGCAATAAAATAAAGCGAAATATTGTAGAGTAGGTACGGAGTGAAACTGGAAATCAAGGTGCTAAATCCAATGTTTCAGGCTCTCCCACATTTCCGCCAAAAACTGGCCTCTCGCTCTAATTGACGTCGAAAATACTTTCTCCATTCGACGATGCTTCATATTATGCACGACGAAAGAAAGTTTCTTGGATCTGATCCGAGTCTCCCAGTACTGTCGAAACCCTCCAAAGTGAAAAGTCCTTTCGTACATAAGCGTTGATCTTCTGTAAATGAAAATCAAACGAATTATATTTTGAAAGACTTCGTTCAAAAAAAATAATGATCGAGAACGAATTAACGATAAGTCCTCGTTTTTAATCTCTTCTATTCTAATTTATTTCTCGCACCTAAATTGAATATCATTGTACTCGAAAAAAATAAATGATTGCTCCCCGTTATAAAATTACCCAGTGACCCAGCTTTGGCAAAGAAACGGTTGAGTTATATTTCCTCAAAAAAAAAAAAAAAAAAAAAAAAAGAAAAAAAAAAGGATGAGGAATAATCTTTCGAACGATTGGGTTGTCGTGAGCAAGACACGTTGCTACAGCCTTAAATTTGACCCATTCAAAGTACGGGCGTACCCAGAAGCACCAAACAGGTTTCGTTATTTTGCCACGATGCCAACTCGAAATTCTCCCGTTCGATGATAAAGCATGAATAAACAATAATTTATTCCTCGTACGGTACGAGCCATAGTTCAATGGGTGGCCGGAAATATTTGGATGCATTGTTAAATTAAATTAAAACACGCGTTTGATTACGCATGAACTGTTTTCCGGCACGAAATAAAATAAATTATTTTACGAAGTTGCTAAAGTCATGAATATTTAACGAGTAAATTGTGCCAAGGATTGGGGGTCAAACAAAATACGAAATGTGGAAGTGTGCTAATCGATTCTGACTCACATTATTTATCGATAAATAAATTAAAAGCCTGGGGCGCTAAGAGTGTGAAACAAAATCCAGAGAAATAAGAGAATTTTTTAGGGTCTCGTTTCATCGTTTTATAATCTAGAGCTGAGCAGTAATGAAGTTGCGAAGAGCGAGAGAGAGAGCGAGAGAGAGAGCGAGAGAGAGAGAGAGAGAGAGAGACATCGAAAAAAGAGCAACGTCGCGCTGACACTGCTCGAATCCGATGACGATCGGGTAAGAGTGAGTCTTCTTGAATCAAACGCATTCAACGTGAACGCGTGGTAATCGCGTTTTTTCCCTCGCTATTTTCCTTCGTTCTAGTTCCACGACCTTTTTCGTCTCGGCCACCTGAAACAAATTAAAAATTCCCATCACTACACGATAAATTTCAAATTTAATTAATTAATTTCACATTTATTAAAAATTCTATTTAATTCCTCCATGAAAGTCGAAGAAAACTGTGAATATGAGATTTCAAATGAAAGTAAAAAATAATCGTAACGTAGAGACGAAGAGTAAAAATTGTGTCCTAATTAAAGAAATTTGAATAATCATGAAATCGATCGAAAAGAAATAATATCCGTGTGCGGACTTTGCGGCGTCCTTCGTTGTTCCCAGATCGGGGAAAACGACGGACTCGGAATGTTGAACTCTCCGGTGGAAATGAGGTCGCAAAGTGGCGGATATAATATACAACGTCGAGAGGAGAGAATACTCGGCGTATTCTTCCTGGATAAGGTTGAGGCTTCTCGCGTGTGTCGTCTCGCGTTGGCCGATTGGGGGCCCCGCGAGTCTCACGCGCGTATAGTCGCCTACTTGGAGAGCCACGTCGTCGCGTTTGCCTCGTTCTCGTCCAAAGGTGGGAGAGACAACCCGCGTTCGGTGAGGTAGGTAGGACGTTCGCTGGACCACACTGGGTCCTCGTATTCGACTCTCACGGTTGGACCTTGTGGTGGAGGGAAAGAAACCGCGTATACGGGCGACTTTGACCAAGATGAAAAAGTAGGGAGGTCGTTCGACTACCGGAGAGTCGAATCTCGAGACAAATCGCGAAAGGGATGGGATCGTCAGGAAATCTTGGTGCGATGGTGAGGGACGCGTCGCTCCCTCGTCGAGGAACCGCGATCGGTTCGTACTCGTTGGAACCGATCGCGACTCGATCCATAGTTTCTCATCCCCTCTACTTTAGCCTCGGTTGCTCTCTCTCTCTCTCCCTCGCTCTTTCTTCCCGCACGTGCAAGTCTACGGTTTGCTTTTGGCCTCTTTACCGTATACCCCGCGCCCGTTGCTCGTTATAACCGCGAACGCGGTGGTGGACGGACGCTAAAGTTATAAAGGACACCGGCCGCAAACAACGCGAGACGCGCTCTGCCGCCACGTCGATCGGACGGCCTCGACGCGTACGAAAAGTTTTTTTTTTTTTTTTATACACATATCCGTTTTTTCTCATTCCTTCTTCGTTTTCGACTTTTCGCACTCGGTCAACGCGACCGATTCATTTTCGCGCGCGGCCATGTGCTACTAACTTGTAATTCGGATCGAACAAAAAATTACAACGAATTTTTTTCGACGACGATTACGTCGAAAATTTTTGATAATTCGAGTTTTCTTCTCTTCTTCCTTCGTCCCGAGGATTTTTGTGACCGACCTGTACGATTGATCAGAGGTAAGATTGTTTGGATTTTGACAAAAAAAGAAGTGACTTTCTTGAAATACGTTTACAATTGAAAGATCGTTTCTCGTGATTTTTAGCGAAAAATAATTGTTAATTCTCGAAAAGAATAATCGTGCGATTTTTATTCAAGCGATTGGATCGATCTGTGTGTAGCAAGTAGTGAAACGACGTTATAGTCAGACGTGTGCCGGACAGTTTGGAAATTCGTTCTAGTGAAAATAAGAAAATTCGACGATTCGATTATTCCTCGATCATCGTGATTACAATTTTTTATTTTCATTCTCGCGTATACGCGTAAAATTTAAAAAAAATCAAGAACAGTCTCGATCTTTGGGTCCATTCTCGTATCGTACGAATGATTGGTGATAATTGAGAGTTTCGCGGGTTGAACGTGCCCCGTTACACAGCGTTTTCGCTCGGTGCAACGGACTGGAAACCGGTAATTAATCGCAACAAGTGAAAACGTGTTTAACACGCAGGTACGTTTTTTTCGCTCGTCTCGATCGTGCGCGGTTTTGCCTACTGAACACAACGTCGTGAAGTAATTTCAGGAAAGAGGTGATATAGAGATATATCGAGAGAGAGAGAGAGAGAGAGAAAGAGAGAGAATGAGAAAGAGAAAGGAAGAGGAAAGATTAGCTGGGAGCGCGAAATTGCACGCTAACACTTATATCCGCATTCGGATGTAAATCCTAACGGCGCACATTATCTTTCCTTCAACTTTCGAAACAAATATGACCTGTGCACGAACTTGGGGGAAGCCTCGGATTCGTTATTGCGCATATAGAAATTATACGAGATGCGACCTGTGTTCCGAAGGGAAATTACGAGACCGGAAATGCGCTAGTTTATTGATAGATCAAAGTCTCGCAAGAGCGACGATTATTTTTCGATTGTTTTTCTAATTTGTGTCGCGCTAAATTATGAGACAATTGAAAATTTGTGCGTTTTGGCAATATCGCGATTCGATCGAGGGAAATATTTTTGTGAGGAATTCTGGAGGTTTGAATGTTCGGGAGAATTTTTTTAGGACTTCAATATATTACAAAATTCTGCAGTATAACACAATTTTTAACTCTTCGGGGAATAAAATACACAAAATCGTGTGAAAAAGATATCTCAATGACTAAAAATCTATTTGTTTTCATGAAACAAACGGTTTTTTAATTAGTATAAAAAAAATCGTTTAATTAACATTGAAATAAGAAAGGTTTTTCTTTTACCGAATTTCTTAACGAGAGAGTCTTTTGGGATTGACCCTCGTGGTTGTCGTCCAAGCGTGTTATCGTCGCTGGCCTAGAGTTTGCACGAATGATAAGACGTAATTATAAAAAATAGATATTGACAAACGTCGAAGCGCTTAGCTACGGGGTCACCTTGTATTTTGGAATTTTTGTATTCTCGTGAAAAGGCACGTGTGTGTTTGTTGGTATGACGTTCGCGACGTTCCAGGAACTCGATGATGATTGAGACGAATTCGATATTCACCGAATTAACACTTAACCCTGTATGTTTCTATTTTAAAAGTTTTCAACCGCGTGCGTAAGCCAAAAACACGAGTATTATCCGTCTAATTATCGGAAAGTTCTCAATCGTTTTGACTAATTGTGACCGAGTCGTAACTCAACGTATTTCCGTTTTGTTTTTCTTCAGGCGATGGCGGCCCTTATTAATTCAACGACTACTCTTATAAACGACGCTTACGATTATTACCTATGGACACTCTCTCTCGCAGGTAAATATTCATCCGTTAATTTTATATCGATTGTAAAAAGTGAGAAAAGAAATTTGTTTTTTTTTCTTATTTTTATATACAGGGTGAATTTCATAAAGTGTCTCAAACTTTATTTTAAGGTAGATGGGATCATTATAAACAAAAGTTGCAAATATACATTGGGGATATTTTCAATAGTTTGCGAGATACAAATTTTTAAAGTTTGTTCAACCACGGCGGACCGAGAAGCGTTGGAAACGCCCACTCTCGTCCTTGCCGTGGACATAACACTGTGTAGAACGTTATATTTGGGGTTGCAAAATTCAGAGCAGTCAATTTTATTTATTATATTATTACGTAGTCATTTTTATTTGTCGGGTATTGGCTGCTAGGGCGGGAAGTGGGCGGCTCCAATGCTTCTCGGCGCGCTTGGCCAAATTCAGAGTAGTCAATACCCGAGAAATAAAAGTGACTGTGTAATAATATAATAAATAAAAGTGACCGCTCTGAATTTTGTAACTCAATTGTAACGCCCTACAGTGTACTATCTCTACGGCTAGAGCGGGAGTGGGCGGATCCAACGCTTCTCGGCGCGCTCTGATTGGACCAACTTAAAACATTAATATCTCGCAAACTATTACAAATATCCCCAATGTACATTTGCAACTTTTGTTTGTAACGATCCAATCTACCTTAGAATAAAGCCCGTTACACCTTATAAAATTCACCCTGTATATTTGACAAAAATAGGAGAAGAAATATGTAAATTCGTACTTTTACGAACTTCTCGAGTCTTCGAGGAGAGAATTTAATTTGAAAATATTGATTTTATCAAAAGACGAAAGAACGCGAGGATGGATGCTGGTCGATTCGCCGATGCCAACACTCGGATACACCGTTCTTTATCTTCTTATCGTATGGGCAGGACCAAGGATAATGAAAAAACGAAAAGCTTTGAAACTGACGTGGCTACTAGTACCCTATAATTTTTCAATGGCTGTACTCAACGCCTACATCGCCATTCAGGTAACATTTTTAAAATCAACAAATTCTTCCTTCTATCTTGAATCTTAACGATCAAAACATAAATATTTGGGTTTAAAAAGATTCCATTTACATTTTACGTTCAAAGGTCGTTCTTTCCCAAATCTTGTTTCGAGTTTGATAACAAAACATTTATTTTGACTTGTCTTTGTCACACAGTTGTTCGTTGCCTCGACCAGGTTACGATACAGTTACGTTTGTCAGCCGATACGACACGTGACGAGACCCGACGAGATGCTGGTATGTAAAATATTATTACTTTTCCTCACAAAGTTTTGTCAACATTTCATCATGATTTATATAATTCCACGCTCTTTTTGTTTTCTCTTTCTTCATACAGATTGCAAACGCAGTTTGGTGGTACTACTTCAGTAAATTGCTCGAATTCTGCGACACGTTCTTCTTTATCTTACGAAAGAAGGACAATCAGTTGACTTTCCTACACGTATATCATCATTCGACCATGTTTTCCTTGTGGTGGATCGGTATCAAATGGGTGCCCAGTGGCTCGAGTAAGTAAATTACAAACATTCACAATTTTCACAACCTAATCTTGAACGTAGTTGGAAGCTATTTCCTTCGAGCTTCTACGATAAGTACAAAAACTATCTAAGCTACCTTGAGAAACAACGATGCTATTCATTCCCTATATTTTTCTTTTGATATTTCAAACTCTTTTTTTCTATCGCATTTGTCAATTCAGAACTTCCTTAAGTATGTTACTTCCTGTAGGAAGAAATATAACAAAGCAATTAATTAATAAACTAATTAATTTAATTGGAATAAAATTTGGATGATAATAATCGTTTGTTTGCAGCTTTCTTGCCGGCGATGGTCAACAGTTTCATCCACGTACTGATGTACTCTTACTACGCACTCTCAGCGTTCGGACCAACGATCGCCAAATATCTCTGGTGGAAGAGGTACTTGACGATCTTGCAGCTAATACAATTTACCTCGGCTCTCGTTCTTGGAATAAACGGTATTCGTTCCGGTTGTGACTTTCCACTTTGGATGCAGTACGCACTCGTCTTCTACATGATCTCTTTCATAGTACTCTTTGGAAACTTCTACGCCAAGGCCTACATTGCCAAGGTGAGTTGTAAATCCCACTTGTCCTATTCCATTATATCTCACTCTTCTTTTGTCGTCAAGGAGAAGTTCTCATTTCTCAGATGAAAATGTATTTGCCGCGTTCGAGAGAAAGATAGCGGTTTGCGACACGCTGTTCTTTTAAACCTTTCGGTCGGATGTTAATACATCGTTTTTTCTTTCCTGTGCCACACAGTGAAAGTTTCAAGTAACTTCAATTGCCGTTTGACTCAAATTACAGGAATCAACTGTTATTTGCTAAGATTTTCTCGCGTTAATGAGACTACGGAATAGTTGAGATAAATGAGTAATTATTTAATGAAACAAAATTAATCAACATTGGTGCACTATTTTTTTCCATGGGGATAAGATTAAATATAATTAAATAGTGTGTCGTGTCTGTAGAGAAAAGAAATGGAAATAATTAATTTATATATTTTGTTTTTCTTCAAAAGGGCAAGCAAGCTTACCAGCGGCGAATACATGTGAAATCGAAAATCACCGAAGCTACAACATCCAGCGAAAAGACGAAAATTTCTGAGACGATGAATGGAAAGCACACGAACGGTTATGCGAATGGTGTAGCAGGAACGAAGAAGGTTCAGTGATTGAAGTACTATTGCCGATAGATATACGATCAATTCATCGCCGATAAACTACAGCATAGAAAAACAAACAGAAGACGTTAATATGCACAAAAATGGAAAAGTAAAAAAGACCCGGAAATAATTTCGAGCCGTGACAGAGGCACAACCCACGTTCGCAAAAAAGGCTTCGCGCTCTCGTTCTCGTTCCCAAACCCTCAATCAAACTACTCTCACTTTGAACGTTCTGCAACGTACGCAGTTGATTTTTTGGCCTACCTGTTTCTTTTTTCTCATTTCTCTCATTACACTCAAAGGGGGGAAAACGAATGTGGTTATTATACAAAAAAAAAGATGCGAAAAGCCGTAGAGCTCCACGATCCGTCGTCGCGAAATTGTATATAAAAAAACCAACCGAACTTCGAGGAGAAAGTGAAACGAGAGAAGAAAGCAAGGAGAGTGCTCGGGGCGCTCCAACGTTCCGTGAAGAGTTTCGCATTCGTGCATCGAGGAATAAAAAAAGGAAGATTAACGTAGATGTGATATTTGACTTCGCGTTTCTCGGTTCCCGAAATTATTTGCCGTATAAGTCATTGATACTGCGAGTGAGAGGAGAGAGATAGAGATAGGGAAACGAGTGAAACGAGAAAGAAGCGAACAGAAAGCGAGCGAAGAATTTGCATACCGAGGCACGAATCAATTGTCGTGATAATTTATTATTTTTAGGCTTTTACATTTTTTCCCTAAAACAAATACATAAATATATATGCATATATATATATGCGTATGTATATATATATATATATATATGAATATATATTTCCGAGTGTAGGATTATTTTTAAATGGTCAAGGGTAGAATGTGCGTGCGTTTTTTCTTCGTATGACCGGAAACGACGACGAAACTACCGTTTCCGCAAGTGCGAATTCTTTCTTTTTTTCAAACATTGTCGAGAGAACGTTCAAAAGTCATTAACTGACATTCCATCGTGTCAAACTGCCACGCTCATAAATCCTTGAGCGATAACTGAATCAAGAATTATGAAACAATTCGAATAACAAATTTCTAATTTCTGATTGAATTTACGCATCATCACACAATAATACGAGAAACGAAAGAACTGAATCCTGTTAATGAAACAAAGAATAGAGAAGAATTAAAAAGAAATCCATAGATCTAGGCCCCCTGGAGACTATCTCGACCGATTAGCGGAATTTATTCTTTACGATTTTAAACGAGCCTTTTTGCAAACGAAACACTTTTTCTACGAAATTTGAATCGAACGTACAAAAGATTTTCATATTGTCTTGAATGCAAAATAAATAGTTAAAGGACGTTGTAACGAAGACGTCAAGCGCTTGAGTTTTGCTCGAGGCAATCTTCCGACACGCACATCGGACGAAATTGTGAAAAATCGGTTTACCGGTATTTACAAAGCTATAAAAAAACAAAAACAAAAATAACCCTTTCTGCCATCTGTTCAGTGCGACTGTATGGATCTCGTACAAAGTAGTTTGTTTTTCTTTCATATCGTATCGTGGAATTACACTTTAGAGAATCCTGCATTAATTACCGTGCTTGTAATGAAAATTTGATCGACGGTCTAGTTAATGTCTTTTTCATTTTTTATTTTTTAATAAATCGATACTACACGCGGCCAGTGTTTGCAGGTAATCTCGGTGAATTCCGGACGATCGCAATTTGTCTCATGTACGTGCTGATTTTTCTCCCCCTCCCCCAAAATCTTAGGCAATAAAATATTGTTATTATGTTTATTATTATTATTGCAGTGTAACGAATATTGGAATTGTTATAAAAAAAAAGGACATTGTTGAGCAATGTGTGGAAAAAACTAAATGGTGTAATTATACTCATTGAACCTTTCGCTTCTTTTCCCCGTTATCTTATCAATCTCGATTTCTCAGGACAACGACAGCGAGCCATATCGAGCAAGTTCTCGCTATGTGGTTTTGCACGCGACAAACGAGAGCGAATTCGACAGGACCTGTGATCGCGTGAATTTTCGTCGAGAATAATTGATCGGCTAATTCGTTTGGTGTGTCACGACGTAAATTCAGTATAAAACCGTGCGTGTGATACGCTCTGTACAGTTGTCGCAATTCTTTTTTGTCCGGTGGAGCATCAGTACGACTATGAAATTTAGCGAGATAATTACGAAGAATCGTCACGGCGTGACGATTGAATATCGTCGTGAGAGCGATGTCGCTGCGCCACGTGGACAATTTCTCGCGAAGATGACGTTCTATCTCAAGATGTAACTCCTCGCTCTCTTCAGACACGTCACCGAGTTCCAGAACCTGAATCTCGCGGTTAGCGCTTGATGTTGCGGATGCAGATGCGACATTGGGCAAAGGCTGCCAGTCTTTGTTCGATTTTGGATTGAAACGCAAGTTGAATGGCATTGTCGTCGATTTTTGCATGTTTTTCCAAATCTAATGAATGAGAAAGATTGAATTAGTATCGAGTTAGCAATTCTGTTGATAATAGTGTCTCTTGTAACCAAACGTGCAAATATGTTATATTGACAGTACATACATTTTGATGATTGATCATTCGAGAAGCCCTGATCAAAGAACAACGACTGTCGCCAAAATCGTAATGATCACCGTTTTCCGGATCCCACAAACTGGGTGATGTTCCATTTTCATCGAAAGATACAACGAATGCGGCCCATTTTCTCGCCTGTGAAGATCCTAAACACACGAGATTTGTAATAATGTTATGTAGGAGATGTTCAAGTGCCAATAAGTTAGGAAAACAACACTTTACACATAGAATTGTTATTATTATCATTAATTATCACCTACCGATTAGCACGTATGCATCGAGACCCAATCCTTGCAAAAGTGTCGCTAGCAATGCGGCACGTCCGTAATCGTCAATTTTATTTAACTTCAGAGCTTGTCTCGGTGTCAGAGGTCCGTAATGACTTGGCAATGGATTTAGCAACATAGTCAGCATTGCACAATCTTCAGGGCTATCCGTTCCAGGTATTTTGTATGGTATTGTCATACACCGTTGAATAGATTTCGCAAGGGCGTCGGACGAGCTGATTTCTGAAGATTTCACAAGATTACCAGGATGCTCCATTTTCATCAGAATATAAATTCTTGTGTAAGATCTGACGGGGCTGGCTTGAACGTAACCAAAACGTACTACGGGACTAAATAGAGGGGAAAGACCGATCCAACGTTCGAATTCTTGATAGTTGCGATGAAATTCGAGAGGAATGATCGCATCGCCTAACCATTGTTGTCCCCAAATCGGGTGTTGGTCATAGAGCGACAATTTGATGAATTGTTCGTTGCTGTGTCTGGAAACTTCGAATTCGACAGTTTGCTGCCAAACCGGAGCTGGACCATCAGCTGCGAATGTCGAACGTGTAACCGAACCCCAGTGTATTTCGACTAGAGGCTGGATCAGTGCTGATTCTTCTCTGATGGGAACTTCGACACCACGAAGAACAGTTATTGTAACGATTTCCTCTCTACCGGTACGAGGCTTGTGTGTATTCGTTCCAGATGAAGGTCTCAATGGTCTTCGGGCCTGAAACCATTTGCCAAGAGACAAACCTACTATGGACCAATTTGGCTGCTCCGAAACAACAATATCCAATGGTTTCATCGGCTCGTCCTTCTTCGCCTTGGTTACTACTTCATCCGAGGGAGTATCGATATAAAGAGCAGGATGATTTAGAACAAAATATCCAACTCGTTTGTTCGTCTCAACTTTCTTTGGATCCACCATTGAAGGACAATCTTGCAACTTATTAGGATCGTTATCGGTAGTCAGTAAGTCCGCCGAAGCTTTGTTGACTGACTCGGAACTATGGGTCGTCAGACTAATGGTACACATTACACTGCCCGAATGGATCCGTCCACTCCCATCTTGGATGGAAAAATCTATCTCCGTCCTCTGGTCTTTGACATTGACTTTTGGCAAAGGTAGTGGAAGAGTACTGCACGTTCCATCCCGAGAATGCACTCTGACAGAGAGATCGTTTGCGTCTGTAGTACTTTTGAAGAGGACTTTGTAGAGTTTTCTGTTGAACGGCCTGGAAGATTTGCATATGACTTTGTCATTGAACATTATATGCACAGACGCTATGTCTATGGGAGATTGCGAGCCATTGAAACTCGGATGAATCTTAACTTCACGCACGCCGATCTCTAAAAGTTTGGTACAAGGCTTTGGCATTGATTCCACGACGATTTTTCTAAGACTCGCCAGACGATATGGCTTCACAATGCTGCTGGTCAATGGACCATCCGGTGAAATGCAGAGACTGTCATTTGTCACTTCATTGTCGCTGCATACACTTTGAGGATTCACATGCTCATTGCTAATAACGGAATCAACGTTTGCATTTTCCTCAATTATGGGGTAAGCATAACAGAGATTGAACGCTTCAGTTTTCTTGTTTCGTGTACTTGGTGATAAGCCTGTCACAAAGTCAATGCTCCTAGACGACATGATAGGTGAAATTATTTTCGCTAATTCGAATGATTGAGCGATTTGTTCCTCTGCCTTGACATGGAATTCTAATGTAACATCGAATAACGAAACTTGGAAAACGTCATAACGAATTTCCTTTCGTTAATTACAGGTTATACAATTTATTCAACCAGGTGAACCCGTTTCCTACGTTCCATAACTGGCCGTGGTATTGTTCATAACCTCTTAAATTTCTTTCGCCCACTTGCAAAAGTGTGCGACGTTATCTGCCCAGTCAAAAAATTCTTACTCCAATGTATCGTCGTGCAGTTACACATGTAATTGTTCATTTTTATACCGTGATGACTGTATTGTCGCCTGAATCCTTAGAAACTAATAAATGTACACAAAAACGTTGCTACGCAACGAATGTACTGTTATACATATGTGGAGATTTCTGTTCGTATGGCGAATGTTAAAGACGTAATCTACAAAAAAACACGTGTCGCTAAAAGCAGAGTCCTAACCTCTAGCAACATTAAACAAAATTCATAATACACCAAGAACTCCTGCATATCCATCAGAATGTGAAATATTCAAGCAATGCAGATCCACACTCCTCACTCGACGGGCAGACGAGAGACTGACTCACGGTCGGCAATAATGTGATCTGCGCGTGCGCGAGAATACAAGCCATCCATTGGTAAGCGGGAAACTTGAAACGATTTCACAAAGGTGTCTCCAGCATTCGTATACAAATTGCTCATTCTTTTACGTAAATGCAATCACCGATAAAAACATGCTTTAACTTTATTCGAACCATCGTAATTTATCCATTACGAGATGAAATATTTTATACCGCGCTCCAAATTCGCAATTACATAAAAAACACGTTTTGGTCATTAAAAATAAATGCTACTCAAACCTTGTTGTTCTTTTATCGAAGAAACTACACTACAACTTAAAAAAATCTCCACGTTCGAAAGGATTTTAAACGGTCCAGTCACAAAAAATTACATTTAAAAAGAGTTTCTTTTTATTGCCTCGTCGTAAATGCAGAAATATTCGTTGGATATGTCGGTAATGCTTTTAATGATATTGGTCGAAAACGTCACGGGCTCGATTCAGCTTTCGGCATGTTATCTCTTAGAGGTTTCTTGCAACGGGATAAAGATGAAAG
>JAPYZT010009378.1:0-13390 GCA_030522965.1 Tryphoninae sp. A BG-2022a | reverse complement strand
TACTTATAATCATAATTACAATCATTTCGATCAATCTTTAGAAGAAAATTCAATTGTTTCAATTTTATTGAGAGTCGAGTAAATACGAAACTTTGTCATTTATCGTTTCGAATCTCTGTTTTTTTTCTCTGTTTACTCGAGTAATGAAACAAGTTAACAATGGGACTTATAATATTAGATATGATTCAATTTCCTGGAACTCGGCGTGTACATCGAATAATTAAACGGTCTTTGCGGGTAAAATCGGTAAGTTGGGCGACATGGAAAATTCAACCTGTCACTAACAGGACGAGCTCAAAATTATATTCGCGAAGGAACGAAGCAAACTGTAAGAAACTTTCTCATTATATTCAAACTATACCGCACCTCGTTTCCTTCCGCCGGCACAACTCTCTCGGTAAATTCGCGATACTTCAACACTGTGAATTACAAATCGCGCGACGACGAGTAGCCACTCGAATTCTCCAACGTTTTAACTGTCGTACACTCTTGTACAACCTCGTATTACAGTCAACTTCTTACATCGTTTACGTCGGATCAAGGTATGAAAAAAAAAGAGAAGGGTAAATGTATTTTCCCAACGACGCTAAACGAATAAACGAGCAATTTCCGATAAACGAAAAATCATTCAAAATAAATATCGTCGCGCGGCGATTATCGTCAAACTAAATAAAAGTAACGATACAAAAATAGCTTCTTGAAGATTAAAATCAATACGTCAGTTTAATGAAATAACAAACGAAAATAGAATACTGACAAAAATAACAACAATCCGATATTTCATCTTACTGTCTCGTTGATGTTGATTTTTGAGCGAGAAACGAGAAGCTCTTAAAACGCGAAAGAGGGACAAGGATAAAATAAGAAGAAGAAGAAGAAGAAGAAGAAGAAGAACGAAGTATCGAAGAAGCGAAACGGGTTTGCCCTTCGGGAATTTGTCATCCGTTACAGTCGCTCTCTCCCGCGGGAGAACGAAAACGATAATAGATCTTCTTACAGTTTTCCTTTCTTCCCTTCTATTTTCTCACAAACATGATCTATATATTTTTTTTACTTCTTCCCTCCTGTTTCCTCCATCTCCCTTCCTCGAAACAAAAACTCCCCTGAAACAGGTCCGATTCTGGTGGACACGCAGAACTTTTCGCCCGAGGCTGGACGAGCGAAGGAATTGGATCACGAGGTCATACGTGTTCTCGAAACGTCCGAAACGCCGTTGGAGTCGAGGGATCAAATTTACACCAAAATTATGAACGCGAAGACCGATGTAACGGGGTTAACGGGTCACGACCTTCTCGTCAAAGATCTGAAAATCGTGGACGACGTGGCAATACCTGGATTTCCTATTCTCGTTCAGGTGTGATTCTCCCTTACCTAAAATAAACTCTCTACATTATTATAACATCTTCGCAGGGACGAAAACGAACTACTGTCGGACGTTATACAAACCTCGCTGCTGCAATCAGGATGAAACAATAATCCTTGCTCTCGATCAAAAGCAAAAAGAAAAACACAAATATTCAATCCACGATCGCATCGATACAAACAGTTATCCACCGGGACAACAAAATTTGCTTACGGAAAGTCATATACCCGATAGATATATGACATGTTAAATCTGATGGGATACGAGAGCTTCAGCGTCAACGAACATTCGGTTCGGCCCCCTCGACAAACACTATGGGATTATGATGCCATAAATGCGCTTGGCATTTGATTATAGTCACGGTGAAGTGTGTATATAGATATACGTATGTATACCTCTTCACCGACGTTCGGACCTTCTATTATATCCTAACGCCCCTTCGATATCGTATATGTATATAGTCGATTTCCTATATACGTATTTACACAATACGTACACACGTCCACACACCCACCCATACACACACACACATATATATATATATATATATATATATATATATATATAACATATATTATGAGGTTCATATAGTACGTACTGCGGTGCAGTGAGAACGGAGATTCATCTTGCTCGTAAAATTGGAAGGACTCTCTCTCCCTCTCTCTCTTCGCGTATTGTACAACGCGATATATATACTCGTACAACGTGCATATGTTGTTATATATGTATAGTCATAGAACGAGAAGAGGAAGCGGCTATTTTCCTATTCGGTGCTCAGCACACGCCACGGACACACTGCACGGATTCCCGGGACGCTCGTGTACCAACCCCCTGGAATCGCTATCGACCCATCAAACGAACCAACTTCATCCCTCTACATCCTCCTCCTCCTCCTCCTTCTTCTCCTTCTCTTTCCCTCTCTACAGTTCACTCTCGCTCTCTCTCTCCCATTCTCTTTCTCTAGTTGAGAATAATTTATGTAATTAACGAATTATAAAATATGTATTAAGATTGTTCATTTAATTTTTTCATTTGCCTTTTTTTTAAACTACGCGCTATTTTTTTACTGTCTTTCCTTTCTTTGATTTTAGAAATTCATGGAATTGCCCAACGTTCTGGAAGACGTGGCTAAGTTCGCGAACGGAGGCTCTTTCACCCTTGTGATTCTTCTCGGTATGGATTTAAAGGGCGAGAAAATGAGGCGTGACATGGGCGTTTTCGTGCCAGCTACGAACGAGGAACACGAGGTGAAAATCAGAGTGAGAGTTCACGCCATTTCACCGGGAATATATATTATTTCGTTGCAAGGGGGTGATTTTTCCCCGATCTTTTTTTCTTTTTTTTTTTTTGTAATCTTTTTTTTCTTCGACGTAGATCGTACCCGTAGTACGTATATCTCGCTCTTTGATTATCCTCGAGGAGAGAATTCAACCCCACTGAATTCCCTCGGTCCGATCTCTTCTTCTTCTTCCTCTTTCTCTCTGTCTCTCCCTTTCTCCCAGTTCCTATTCTACATTCTCGCTCGACAAAGTTTCGAGTGCTTCTGTACCAGATTTTAAGCACACCGATCTCTCTCTCTCTCTCTCTCTCTCATTTACTCCCTTCCCTCTTGGATCCGACATTTCGACTCGCTCTCTTTCGCCACCCTAAAAGCCTCGCATAAGGGGAGAGAAAGAGATGGAGTGGAGAGATCCTTATACAGAGCATATCGAGCTTTTCGCGAGATATTCACCCTCGTCGCATTATCTTCGAATACAACTGTGTACAGTTGATATACGTATACATCGTGGCGAAGTGCCGGAAATTAATAAAGCTTACAGTTTCATTGTTCCTTGACGTTCTGGCCAGGGCGAGAAAAATGGATTTATGGAATTCGTTGGGGAGCCGAGTAACGTTAACTTTTGTGGAACGTGTGTCGAGGGAATTTTTTTTAATGAAAAATACGACCCTTCTTTACGCCTCGAAACATTTGAAAATTTTAACGTCTTTCGAGCGAATCGTTCGTCGCTTCGAAACAAGGACGAAACTTCGAAACATTGATAACACTGATAAAGTCAGGAAAAATCTCGAGGATAAATAATTTTTATAATTTTAAGAATTGGCGTGAACATAAATTGATTTTGTAATTACTTTCGAATCGAAACAATCGTTTCTGATATTAACGCTAATGCAATGTATCGTATTTCAGATCGTATCGAGTCTGAAGAAATCGGATTTGGAGCTGGAGCTCATAATGGAGAAACGTTATGAGGAACAAGGAATGGAGGAAAACGTTTGGAAATTTCTTCTGTACGAGCAGAGAAACGTGCGAGCAACGCGGAAGCAAATACTCCCGATTATACAAAGCGCATTGGCCGAGCTTCGTCAACAAGGCTGACTGTCCTTTTCAACCCCCGAAAACCTACCCCTTTCTCTCTCTCTCTCTCTTTTCAAACGAACTCACCAATTGTACGTTGTATACAACGACCGGAGCATGCTAAAACTACCACTACCATCGTACAACTCTCGACTCTATAGTCGTTCGAACTGCACTGGGTTGTCCCTCTCTCCACCTCCTTCCCTTCTCTCGACCAAACATTGGACTTTGTATTAAGTTAATTAGCACTCCGTAATTATACCGGCCTTGTGTGCTTGTTTCGTTGTTCGTCTCTCTCCCTCTCTCTCTCTCTTTCTCTCTCTCTCTCTCTCTCTGTTTCACTCTTTCTCTCGTTGTATCTCACTCTTGGTCGTATGTACGAAATAACCACGTGTCTCTGTCGTACAGGTACGTTGACGAATTAAATAAAGCAATTTTACTGAAAACATAATCAGCCACGGGCCCATACATCGAACCCTCGTACTCACTCTTCCCTCTTCTACCTCGTCATACTATTATAATTTATTACTCGGAACTACAACCGAAATGGGAGCACATTTGCCTTATTCTCTCTCTCTCTCTCTCGTTCCCTCTTTCGTCATCATTATTAAAACACCCAACAGGAATGAAAATTCCGTGCCTCATTATCGGCGTCCACTCACGCTACTCTCGTGTCCACAAAATTCATCTGCTTTTATGTACGTACGCGTTTATGTATACGCATCTATGTATATGGATTTCGACGTTATTTTCTCGTTTCTGCTGGCGCATTCGAAATTCTGCCTCGAGGCAAAACGAAATATCGGCGCGGGAACATCGAAAACTCCGACTGCGTGTGTCGAATTGTTTCCCGCGCGAATCCCGTGTACTCGTATTCGTTTCGCGGAAAATTCTGTCGTATCGTCTACCAGCCTATGTCCATGGAACGTTCCATGCAAGGTGAAAAATGATTTGTTTTTTTATAGAGAAATTGGTGTCACGACTTATCGTAAGAAAACAAGAAATCACGATTTAACAAAATTTAAAAAAAATCAAATTCCTTCTCATTAGTTTGTTTTCTTCATTCTGTCGTGACAAAAAATCTCTGCGATATTTTACAATATCCAGATTTCCTGTAATGAAAAGAAAAATCGTGATCGATAGATCGAATCCCTAATCTCGATGAATCTTTTTCTCGTTATCCTTCCTTCCATCTTATTGTTCGAGAAATGAGATTTCGGAAAACAATTCTGTCCCTTAAAAAGGCAAACTTGGCGTGAATCGCCCCGTACGTATATTCGTATACGTACGTATCGTCACACATACGTTAATCTTGTGTATGGACAACAAACAGCGAGAGAGAGAGAGAGAGAGAGAGGGACAGAATGATGTGGATCGGTTCAATTTTCCCTCCTACCAAAACGTTACGTAAGAGAGAATATCAACGAGTCAGCGAGTATGAAGGGGGTAGGGGACTATGTAACGATGTTTAATCACCCTGAAAAGCTCGAAATTGGTTTCACGTTTAAACGAGTGTGACTGTGCACATCGGCGTACGAAGCAGCATAGCTCTTGCGTCCCTTTTCTGGCACGAGATTCATCCTTCTCACTCTCACTCTCTACACTTCCTTCTACATATATATATATATATATATATATATATATAGAAAGTTTTCTCTTGCTCCATTTTCACTCTCTCTCTTCTTCTCTATTTGCTCTTCCCACCTCGCGCGTCGAAAGGTTTATTCCTCCGTGTGAAATCGAAATGGCATTCCATTTGTAATTATCTGCTATCACGACATTAGCTCTCCTTCTCGAGAGAACGACGACGGCGAAGACGACGAACGGGGACGTGAACGAGGTAGAAAAACGCTAGGAGAAAAACGATAAAAGCTTTTATAAGAATCGACGATGCGATGCTCTCTTTCTCACGAAAACTCCGTACGTACCATGATGCTTCGCTGTCTATATAGTTTATAGGTACCTATATATTCACACTTGCGTCAACATTGTGGATGTTCCCCGGTAGTAATTCGAAATTGGAAAGAGCCGAGGGGTTTGAACGAGGGTGAGTAAAAGAGACGAGGAGGTGGGCGGTTGAATAGTGGGTGGTAAAGGGGGAGAGCTGGAAAAAAATCGGGCGATAAACTCTCTTTTCTTTTCCTTTAGTCAGCCTCGGCCATACGCGCTGCACTTTTTTAATAAACTTTTTTACAAGCCCACAAACGCAGCGGGGATGCGAACGATCCTTATTCTTAAAGCTGTGGCAACTCTATCCCTCTCTCTTTCTCTCTTTCTTTCTTTATCGTGGCCCACCCGTTTTTTTTCTCTACCCGGCTTCCCAGGAAGGACTGAAATTACGAAAGTTTCGGGATTCCACGGGTGAATTCTTGCCCCCTTCTCTCCCACCCAGACCTGACTTGCCGAGCGTTTTTTTTTCTCATTCTCTTCACGCTTTTGTGGCTAGAATATATAAAGTACCCGCGGCCTATATAGATGTACGTGTTTCTCAATGTACGGCCAGAATTCGTCCGAACCGTGACAAACAGAAAAAGGATTTAATGGATTTTTTAGATCAATTTGAACATTCGTATCGAAAGAAAATTGAATCGAATTCGACCATTGTTAATTTCTATTTTAATCCAACTTTCGAGAATTGTCCGTACAATTTCGTTTACAAAATTTGAGTTTTTACGAAAAATTGTAATTGCAAAAAGAAAATCTGTTACGTATAAACAATTCGGTCCACCGAATTAATTATTAACGATTATTATAGACGTAGAAAGTATTCAAAGTGCTTAAGTTTCCTCGTGAAGCGACCAGACTTATCGAGGAAAGGACCATCAGCACGAATTCGAAAACAAAGCACCGACCTTGTAAAGCTTTCCGTGAAATATAGGTTCTCCGTTCGATATGTATATACATGTATACCAATAAGTATATAGAACGTCGACAAGGGATATGTATAGTGTATTATAGCTACAATGCAGAAACCTTTGAAGGCACACCGAAAGCGTCGAGCAAACCATCGGGAGAGAGCGTGTTACTCGTCACCCTCGTTCTCCTTGTACCGAACCCTACTCCCGCGTATAATCGCATTATATATGTAGTATATCGGCGAAAACCCATCCGCCACCCTTTCCTGTACTCTGCGTTGCTTCATCTCGAGTATGCTCTCTCAAATAGCTCGCTCGGCCCAAAATATCTCGGGTCTTCGATAGACTCGTAGCACTACCAATCTAACAATAAGATCTTATCGAGTGACGTCAGAGCGTAAGAATTAATGGACAATAAACCGTGATACTTACAGGAGCGTAGATCGATGTTATTAAAATCTTCGTTTCTGAAAATCACGTGACTTATTCATAGTTTTCGTCATCGGGGAAATTAATTCGTTAATTACGTTAATTAAAACGAATCCATCCCGAATTGTCTCGAACGGTTTTCGAGTCGAGTGAAACGAATCGAGTGAAACGAATATTTATAATATTAATAATTATAGCTTCTCCGCTTTTGGATTCGTTCGCATAATTGGCGTTGGCTCTGCTGGGTCGAATTCTGGGTTATCCCTTGGGCGAACCCTTGGGCCTGTGTCAGCCCAGTTGAATTGCCATTACCACCGCTGCTTCTTGTATTCAAACCTTCCGACATAAATGTTCCACGCGATAGTGAAAACGGCATAATAATCCGTTCTGAATAATGAGCGAGTTTAATTATGAGCGAATGGATGGATGTATGTACGTGTTATATTTTTATCTGCGGGTAGAAGAGACGAGCCTCGTCATAGAATTTTCATACGTCGATTTCCGGATACTGCGTGCTCACCGAATGAAATATCCATAATCTTTTATCCGTAAAATCGTTATAACGGCCAGTCGCAGTCCCGACGGGAAGCTTTACGCTTCGCAATAACGACTTACCGAAAAATAAGGGAGGAGGAGGGGGCGGGGGGGGGGCGGTAGGATTTTACGTCGTATACGAAATTATTACTGAAACATTGACCGCCCGTGCCTGTGGGCGTCTATCGTTGGGAAAGTGCTCGAGATAGTCGGCACTCGTGACAAAACAAAACGACCCCTTTGGGTCATAAAATCTTGAATTAATAAATATGGGCGTGGGGTCAAGGGTTGGTGTTACACGCGACTCGATTATACCGTTGGAGTGTGTTGTTCGGACCGCGACGTCGAGGATACTTTTGCGAGAGCCAGGAGATGCTCATATGGAGAGAGTGAGAGTGGAGGAGAGACAGCACGACCGAACGAGGAAAAGCTCGTATTCCTAGTACATATCGTATATATACCATTAGACTGCGTTCCATTTGCAAGGGTTTCCCCTCTCTCTTTCTCTTCTGCTCTCTCTCTCTCTCTCTCTCTCTCTCTGTCTTTCTCTCAATCTCTCCCTCTCTCCCTCCCTCTCTCCCTCTCTACTACCCTAGCACGTACTATACACGCCACACCACTGGCAGTAGAGAGAGCACCCATTAGCGAATTGTTCTATAATTAATCGAGCTTATCTCATGTTCCGGGTAGAATTGGGTTGTATTATGCATAAATATAACACTCCATGCGCATATTGTATATCATACAATACGAGTGTAAAGGTAAAATATACAAAATATTGCCATTTGTGTTGGGCAAAGAGCCAGAAAATTTCGCTCTTTCCACTTTCCTTCATGTTCCTACAGATACATATATATTGCTTGGTTGAATTCTCTCGTTCTATTCGTGTACAGACATCAGTCGAAGGGAGAAAAAATCACCGCCAATAATTCGTCGCGAGTCCCGCGGGAACCACGCCCTCTTGACGGGGTGCGTATATAACACAACACACAGGATGGTACAGATGTTTCGCATTACGCCACGTTAGAGAGGCGGCGTTACCCTCTGTATAGGTACGAGAGAAAGGCCGTGGGAGAGAATGGAGGATGAAGAATAGGAAAATAGATTTAAAAACATTTCCGTCCTTGTGGGTGATCGAATTTCGCGAAAAAGATATTTTGTTGATGAATCGCAGAGAAATTGTGATTTTTCTCAAGGGTGATTTTTCTGGGAGTTGTGAGTGAGACGAAGATAGACAGACAGAGAGAGAGAGAGAGAGAGAGAGGAAAAACTAGCAAGGGTGAGATCGTACGGGGTTGAAGCTGGTGCCTTCTCCTTCTCCCTCCCGGTCTCTCTTTCACGTTTCCCGTTTATCAATAACCGGGCGGCACACACCCGAACATATTGCAGTTCGGCCAGATGGATGAGAGTCGTTTGCTGAGGTTACGCGAGCCGGATTGTTATGGATCGGTTGTTAAAGCTTGAAACGCGCCGGTCTGTGCTGCCGAGCTAGCTAGCTAGCTCTCTACTGTTGAGGGTGGCGAGAGAGAGAAAGAGAGAGGGGAAGAGAGGGAGAGATAGAGAGAAAGGGAGATAGAACATTGCGGATATGTGTGGTGGTGTGGCGAGAGAAGTGACGGGGGTGGTTATAGCGCCAGCGGTGATGGTGGTAGTGGCGGTGGAGTGAACCACCACCATCATCCCCCTCAGGAGTTCCTGGAGCACGAGGCCCGAGTGCCTCGAAACTTTTTCTTCCACATTCGCGGATTCTCTCGTACGGTTTTCTGTCTCGCTCTTCTCTCTCTCTCTCTCTTTCTAGCAACCCTCTGGCGACCACGGAATTGGCAATTGTGTGTTCTCTCTCCGTCGTTTCCGCGTACAGTTGCAACGCGAGGAAAAGAGTAGGCAGGGGGGGGGGGCGGGGTGGAAGTACAAAAGAAAAAAGAAAGGAGAAAAAAACGAAGGTAGAAGTACAAGAGAGAAGAAAATAGAAGTTAAAGGGACGAAAAACAGAGAGATAAAGTGGCCGAGGGGGATGAACGTAGCGGCAAGCTATGGGTTGCGGGGTAAGAGGAAAGACGAAATCGAGAAACGACGAACAGAAAGAGAGAGAGTGTACAAGTGGGATGTGGAGCGATGAGAAAAAAAACAACAAATCGGACCGATTAATTCGCGGAGCAGCGTTGATCCATCACCCCGACACACGGTGGGACCGAGACGAAGGGGGGGGGGCTCCCTTTTAATTTATGACCGAGCGAGAAAATGATGATTTCGCTCTCGATTGTACTTCATTCTCTCTCTCTCTCTCTCTCTTTCTCCCTCCTTCACGCTCTCCCCATGTCTGACCCATTCCTTGTATGTGGCATTCGTCCCTTCGATCTCTCGCGAGCCCAAACTCTCCTCCCTCATGGTGTACACGTCCTTCAACTCGCCGTCCTCTCCACATTTTCATCACGATAGCGATTGTCATTGGACGTACGTAATTAGACACGTATAAAACCTTCGGACACGATGACACGACTCACGAAACATCGCGGTCGTAATTGATCAACAGAAAAAGTTCTATAACGGTCGGATTCATTGAAAGTCGATTTGTTTTACCAATTATTTTTCTAATCGACGCTAACGATTCTTTAAAAACACGCGAAACGAAGTTTTCCCATTTCGTCTAATTTTCTTTCATCCGCTCATCTTGCTCAAACTCCCCCGGAACGAGTTCGAACTCTTCGCTAATGGACGAAATGGCGAGACTATTCCAGCTGGACATAAATGTTTGAATATATGTGTATTTACAGTGTAGATAATGTATGTTTTCTGTATAGACAGACATGTTTTGGTAGTACCATGGGGCTTGACCGCAGGAGAGTGGGCGAATCCAATAGCGCGAAACCTACGAACCATTTCAGCCACGACCATTGCCACGATCCTTCGGCTAATCTTAAATGTTTCGAGTATGCCCTTTTCCTCTCGTTCGTTTCAACCCTATACTCGTCTCTTTTCTCCTCCCGACACTTTAATTCCCCAGCATCGTCTTTCTTCTGTCTACCTCTCTCTCTCTCTCTCTCTCTCTCTCTCTCTCTCTCGCTCGAACAAACATTCGACATAATCATCCTTTCCGCATTGAAGTGGCGCTAAAACTGTTATCTCGGTTTCTCTCATACTTTGACATCAGTATATATATATATCTGTATAATATTTACTTACACGTATGCACGAGCGATAGCTAACTCACTATTCTACTATCTCTCGAGTGACTACTCGGTTCTCGTTTCTCGCCAGCGTATAATAGATATATGGACCGTACGCTAGATATTTATATATACTATACACGTATAGACAGAAAGCTGTTATAAAGGACAGGACGAAGAGAAAGAGGGAGTGAAAGCACGAAGCACGCAGCTAGCCAACGAATCTCCGCTAATCCTCTCCTTGATTCTCTGCCCTTTCAACGACGTTAATTTATCGGGTTATCTTTGTTCCCACTGTAACCGTACCCTCTCGCTCTCTCTCTCTCTCTCTCTCTGTCTCTCCCTCTCTTTCTCTTCCACCCTCGACAACCCCTGTGTCCACGTAGTCGTTGACGCCCGTACGGCGAATCCACCGTGAAAAGTCTCTCACAACACGCGCCATCAACGACCCAACGATATCCCTTCATTGACCAAGCCCAGAATTCTCTCGCTCTCGGTCTGTCCGTTTGTCGGTATCTCTCTCTCTCACTCTCTCTCTCTCTCTCTCTCGCTCGCCCAAAGTATTAACCAAAGCCAACGTACGTTTTCCGATGCTCGGAGAATCCTCTCTTGCGCACACGAGCACTTTCTGTTATTGGCTTTTCGTAAATTCACCAGGAGAGACCGTCTCGCCTAAATGATCAGCAACATTATGCGATTTGTTCGAAAATCCTCCGCGTTATGTAATTACGTTCTTAATCGCATCATCAAATTATCATAATGATAATACGTTCGATCGTAATATCGATAACGATGTATTTATCAGGAGTACCTATTATCGTAGCAACTTTAATCGAAAGCTTGTGAATCTATGACAGTTGAATACTTAATGATAATGTTTGATTTATTAAATTTGAATCGTATATGGAAACTCGAGAATTACATCTTTAATTAGCAGATCTCGTAAAACGGTCGAGGTATCGCCAAAGATTCGCTTACCGCACGGTTACTCAACGAACTACGATCGGTCGTTTGCTAAGCGCTTCTCAGCTTCGGGGCTGCGAAAGGGCCGGAACGAGAGAAAGATCGAAAGTGAGAGGGAGAGATAGACGGTGGAGAATCTCGGGGCTGGGAACTAAAGGAGGGTAACTTTTAACAGGAATTCTTTCACCTCCCCCTCCCCCACGAGTCTCTGACTCGTCCGTTTTTTTACGCTCGCACTCTTACATACCGACCCTCCGCGTGAAAATTCCTTTAAACACCATTTTCAAACATGTATATACACCGCGGGTTATACCTTCGTTTTGCACGTTTCTTTTGAGGAAGTTGAAGCGCGATCCGATACGCTTAGTCATCTCGGAATACTCGAGAGAGAAAAACTGAAAAAGTAAAATTTGTAAGGGGAAAGAGAGATATATGTATATATTGAGAGAGAGAGAGAGAGAGAGAGAGAGAGAGGGAGAGGGAAAAAAGAGAGGGGAAACAAGGATTTCTCGTTTCTTTTTCGTGTCCGTTCATCCACCAGCGCGCATCATCGAACTCCCACACCATTAACTTCAGCCAGTTTGCTCCTACTCTCGTTTATTTTTCTCTCTGCCTTCTATAAAAATGATAAATTGTTTCCTCCGGTCGAATTAGGGCTCTGATTTTTATTCAGCTACATTAGCGCCGCTCAATCTCAATCCTCCAACGTATTATCCACGATCGTGATGTATACTGACGTAATCTTCGTCTTTTTTCTTATCCGCAAAAAAAAAAATGAATTTTTCAACGATGATAACGAAGTTTTCTGTGCTGCGAGGACGGACTCTCTTGTCCCTCTCCCCTAACTCTTTCCCTCTTTTTACCTGATAGCCCGGGCAAGTTTCTTTTTTTTAAAGCCCCCGGGCTTCGGAAAAGCGGAAAGCACGGAGAATGAAGAAAGAATGAGAAAAAAAAAGGAAGGCCCTTTCTCCCTCAGCTGTCTCGTTCCAGGACTACCGACAGAGAGTACGAGCATAAGGTAACTCTGACAGCAGGCCCGTCTGCTTTTGAAGAAACTTGTATAGTATAAGCGGGAGAATATCGTACAACGAAGCTGCAGTAAGCTATAGTCATTGTGCCCGAAACGCGCCATACTCCCGTCGGCCTCCGCGCACCGTTCGCTACCATTTTCCATCGCGGAGCTTTTGCAACGCTTTCAACATGGCCAACTTTCACTCTGCCAAGAGAGCTTATGGGCAGCTCTGGGGCAATGCGGAAAACGAAAATCCATTTCGTTCGTCGTTCCTCGACTTGCGAATGTTATGACGTTTTTACCTTAACATCCTTATATATAGTCAACTGTCATCACAAATTTACCAAAATAAAAATTTACCAGAGTACAATTAACTGAATTCAAGCAAAACCTGTCGATCGTTATGTTAAAAATATTGAGATTAATCCCCGGAAAAATTTCAACCATGATTCAACAAAGGGCGGATGAATTGTTTAAAATCAAAAGCGAAATCATGATTTTCTTGTTGTATGGGAAATTTGTAATCGACAAAAGCTCCTAGAGCTTGACAAAGGATTTCAATTAATCGAAAGATCAATATTCAAAAATGCAGTTTTTTTTCGTGTATTTATTGGGTCATTTTCTATGATTCAACAAAGGGCGGATGAATTTTTTAAAATCAAAAGCGAAATCACGATTTTCTTGTTGTATGGGAAATTTGTAATCGACAAA
>JAPYZT010009368.1:0-14015 GCA_030522965.1 Tryphoninae sp. A BG-2022a | reverse complement strand
TCCCGGAAGGAGTCCACCACCCGCTGGATGGCGCCGATAGTCGATCGCCCCCTCCGGAAACCGAACTGCTCGTCTGAAAGGCCTCCTCCGGTCTGTATTATTATTATTATTATTATTATTATTATTATTATTATTATTATATTATTATTATTGGTATCATTATTATTTAGAGAAATATTTAACGAATTCGTAAATTTATTATTATCGTATTTCTTTAGTAGAGAAATTAGCATTTGCAGCGTTCGTTTCTCGCCACTTTTCGTGGTGGAAAGGGGTGAGCGAGAGAGCTTATGCACGCTGGTCAGTGTACAGCACGCCACGATAGGAATGGCAGAAAATTGTTTCGAAAGCTAGAGGGAAGAGCTCACACTGTGAACTCTCCACATTGCATAAAATCCAGAGTCGAGGGTGCACGTGAGTGTTTATATGTATGTGTATGTGTGTGATAGGATTAGGGTCAAGCGCTTGTAAATCCACAAAAATAATCTACACCCTCCAACGATGGCCTCGTATAGGTCGTAAGTACGTTGGTGATAGAGGGAGAGAGAGAGAGAGAGAGAAAGAGAAAGGGCGAGAGAGAGAAAGAGAGGTGCATTATACCAGAGTATCTGTCGCCTCGTTTTCGCCCAACGAATCCAAATTATAACGTGCATAAAGGTAACGAGGTGCGGATAATCTCGATGCAGTCCGTTACGAGCGTTAGCTATAGGTAGAAAGTGCATAAACCCGGAAGGCCTATAAGTATTACAGACAGAGAGAGAGAGAGAGAGAGAGAAAGGGTGACGCAGGGGGGTGGGGGGAGAGCGCCAGAGAGAGGCAGACAGACGGAGACAGAGAGACAGAGAATGAGAGAGAGAGAGACAGAAAGACAGAGAATGAGAGAGAGAGAGAGACAGAGAGACAGAGAGACAGAGAGACAGAGAACATGAGAGAGAGAGAGAGAGAAGAGAAAATACTTGCCACGTGGTCATAACAATTTGTCAAACGAAAAATAAGCCCTCGCGTGGTCGTGGTGTTCTCAAGAGGCTCTCCCGCTGCTTTTTCTTACTACTACGGATTTTGTCGAGACTCTTGACCACGGAAAGCTTTACATCGATTTTTTTTCTCACCGGTCAACCGCACGATGTTGAGTTAATTTCTCCAGGGGCACACCTGATCTACATACGTATTTTTAGAGTTTTCTCCTCTCTCCACACGCTCACTGTTCTATTCAATTCTCCATTCCGCGACCTCTCTCGAAAATCCAATTCATCATTGCCGATTAATTGTTCAATTTATATTTAATTTAGCTCTTACGAGTATTAATTAATTCAAGCATCGATCGAGCTTTCGTATTTTTGCGAAAAGGAAAGAAAAAACGAACTGATGGGCGTCAATGTTTTTGAATAATCGAAGAAATTTAATGATCTTACAATTAGTGTTACCTCGAAAGAAAAGGACGAGAGTGTGGTGGGGAAGGGTTTGTCCAATTTTTGAAATTCTAAGTCGATCGTCCAACGACCATCGCGTCGAGTGTAAACAACTAATATTCTAAGTCGACTGCGTGGAATATAGATATTTAAATAAAAGCTATATTTTATCCACAAAAATGAAAAAAATGTTGTTTTTTCTTTTTTTTTTTTATATCCGTGCATTTTTTTTGTATTTTTACGATGTAATATATTATAATTTACTTCACGGCTTTGTCTACAATTGTTCCGATACTCGATATACAGACATCCATCTGCAGCCACCCCTATAGTGCATCTCCGGCGAACTAGGTATTTTTTTCCACCCTTCCTCGTTCCACCGCAAGAATGTAACCACGGTCATCCGATTTTTTCATTTACCTATTTTATTCTCTCTCTCTCGTACATACGTTTTTTTTTCTGTCGTCGAGCAAAGGACCGACGAGAGCTTCCGGTTGACGAGGGTCGAAAAACACATGTATATCTGTAGATCCGTAGAGGCCTTGTGTCGGTAAAATAACGCTTCGGTGACCCGTAGTTTCGCTAGATACCGCAGAGAGAGAGAGAGAGAGAGACAGAGAGAGAGAGAGAGAGAGAGAGAGAGAGAGAGAGAGAGAGAGAGAGAAGAGAGAGAGAGAGAGAGAGAAACAGAGACAGAGAAAGAAAGAGAGAGAAAGAGGGAGAGAGAGAGAAACAGAGAAACAGAGAGAGAAAGAGAAAGAGAGAGAGAGAAAGAAAGAGAAAGAGAGAGAAAAAAGGAGAGAAAGAGAGACAGACAGACAGATAGAAAGAAAAAGAGAGAGAGAGAGAGAGAGAGAGAGAGAGAGAGAGAGAGAGAGAGAGAGAGAGAGAGAGAGGAGAGAGCAGAGAGCCCGTCCAGCAGACATCCGCATGCACATACCGGTGAGTAACAAAACTCTCCCCCTGTCACCCCCTTCCTCCGACAAATACAAAACTACCGATGAACAGAAGGCAGAGAGGCCAATCCGGAAATTGAGGTTTTCTCGTCCACGTTCGAAGCTCGCGAGAATAGCGATATACCGAGGAGTGGATGAATATAAAACCGGAACTCTCTCGGTCGTACGAGAAGAAACGAGAGGAAACGCGACCTGCCGCCGCACTCGTTCGCGATTGTTAAAATTTTCGTTGCTCTCTCTCTCTCTCTCTCTCTCTCGACCTCTCTCCCGCGCTTGCACCCGTAACATCAAGAAAACGAAGAAAAAAAGTATTTTCATATTCTCGATAACGAACTCGATTCTAGGGACAAACTTTATATCGTATAACCGTATATCTGGCCATCTCTCGTTTCCGGCAACGTTAAAAATTACAGAACAGAACTTTAACGAGAGCACATCTGTTGTAGTCAATTTTATCGAGAATTGTCGTTTATTTGCGCTCGAACGCACGATTGAATAACGCCGGTTGGCGAATGAAAGAAGACAAGTATATGTACAGCCTCTGTTGCCTTTTACCACTCGTCTATCAGCCAATATCAATATTTCATTGACATCGGAAGAACTGTATGAAGCGAGAAAGCGGGAGAGAGAGAGAGAGAGAGAGAGAGAGAGGAGAGTGAAAGAGCGAGGGTGACAAGTGGTGCGGGGGAGGGGAGGGGGGGGGGGTTGAAAGAAAGAGCGAGAGAGAAAAGTTCTGAGAGCGTGCGTGTAGTTCTGGCCTCGAGTCGCGAACGACAGCGTGTTGGCATTCGAGAGAGACGAAAGGAAAGAGAGAAGAGAGATAGAGAAAAGGGAGTCTCGTCGCATAAAGCGAACGGGAAACCGATAAATCCACCCGCGCCTCCGGCCTTCCGGACGTCGCTTTTCCTCTCTCTCTCTCTCTCTCTCTCCCTCTCTCTCTCTCTCTCCCTCTATTTCTCGTGCTCTTTCTCTCGATAAGAACTCAACCGCCATGCCACCACTACGATCCTCGCTGTATAGAACACTCGCTAATTAACGAGCCTGGGAGCTCCGTATAACAACGCTCAGGCACGAGGAAATCGTAACTGTTTAACTGTCGCTCTTCGACTACAATTTCCTTCGTCTCGGGGTCTTCTTTGCCCCGGGTTTGACTCCTCTGTATACGTACAAAGAGGTATATGTGGGTCGAGATCTACAGGGGAGGGAATCGTATCCTTCGTTCGTTACGTTTTACCACTGAGATAGAGAATTCCGAAGTACGTAGTTAAAAAAGGACCACGGTATTGTAATTAATTTTGTAAGGTTCTTCGTCTCCGCTCCACCGAAGGACGAAAGGATCGTTTTCTTTTCGGAAACGTATATTCATTTTCATTCGAAAATAACGTTGTCCTATTTTCTTCCCGACGTACTTAAAAAAAAAGCAAATTTAAAAAAACGCAACTGCAAAACTTCCTGCAAATCCGTCGAAAAAGGGTAGTTGCAATTCCAATTTTTAGAGGTTCTTGTTTTTAAGTTTTTTGTTTTTTATTTGTATCGTCAATTATTCCAGGAAAAAAATGAGGGAAAAAAACAGAGGCAGCGAAAAACATCAAATTTAGGGATGCCAAAAAGCTGTGCAGTTCGCATGGTATGATTCCGGCACGTTTTATGTCTCGACGAAGTGGCCGATTGTGGTCGAAGAGCCGTTCATCCCCATCCCGCTAGGATACAACCCTCACGATTTATAACGATATACTGTATATACCAGGAGGGACAATTGGACGTGCGAAAAAAGTAAAAAGGAGAAAGGAAAAAAAAAGATGGAACGGTGAGAGCGGGTAATTGCTCTCTTTACCGTGTACCAACCCCGCATGTTCCCTCCATACAACGCTCTCCACTTCATCTCTTGTCCTGCACACAGCTTTCCTCCGTGAGTAAGGATAGATATATTTTTAAACTCCGATTCTGCTGACCTATTTCAGGCTAGCCCTGCAAGACCGGCCACGAAAAAGGGGAAAGGGTCGACGCGAATTCGTCATAGAAATTTGCACACCCCCTCCACCCCCCGGAGCGACTTATCGCGCACTTCATTTATCCAAATTTCCATTTAATTGATAAAAATTTCATGTTTTTTGGAGAAAAATAAAAGGAATAGAATAAAAAGTGAATAATAGTGAATTTACTTAAGTTTGTAAACTTTCGAACAACCACGTTTACATAACTCGAGTACATTTGTTTATTATATTTTATCGGGAAGAGCGATTAATTTAATGAAAGTATACGTTATCTGTATCGAATAAGCTTTATTTACGTAGTAATTGGACAATTTGGAACCGCGCCAAGTCGATTGTAATTCAAATAAATTTCGTTCGATTTAACATTTAATTTATTTAATTACGACAAAAACTGAAATAGTCTTCCGGCACCTTGTGACGATCGAAATGCACGTGTAACATTGTCAAAACGCATACCAAGTACGAAATTCGGGCGAATCGATCAATTAATTCAGACGAGACCTTTCTGTTTCGAATATTTCGCTCAATTGTATCTCGTTATCTAGTCGTGAAAGCCGATTTATGTAATGCAAATGAATTTTATCGAGGTCGTATCAACTGTTGCCACTAATTGCACAACTTTTGTATCGTACACGGAAATGGTAAATAAATTTCATTCTTGACATAACAAAATTTGAAAATGAAAAGAAAGATGTATTAACAATTTTAACAATTTAACAACAAGTTTAACAATTCTAAAAAATTAACGATATAACAATAATTAATAATAATAATATGTTAATTTAATAATAAAATACTTTTGCATTTAATTATCAAATAAAATTGCTATTCAAAGTATAATTAATGTCAATAATTCCTGTAATTATGTTAAGTACTCAAATTGTGACGAATAATTATAACTAAAGATATTTCTTTTAGTTTTAATAATCCATCCGCGATTACAAAAAAAAACGCTAAATAATTAAAACAATTTTCCTTTATAAATTAATCGACTTTACCCAACGAAAAAAAATAATTAATTAAGATCCGCAACGAAGTTTCACTCGACTTCATTTTTTAAATCAAATTTCGAGTCATCGAAAAGAGAAAACCTTTTTTTAGCTAAGTAATCCGTTTCAATGAAAATTTCGTAACTGACACCGAGTGCGGAATTTAAGCGAGACAATGGGTCGTTTCTGTCTCCACAGTATCCCAACTCAATCTCGTTATCTATCCTGATAGACCAATCCATTCGTGTAACGTGCCGACTCACGCTCTAGTTTCGACTTTGCCTCGTACCAAGGCGACGCGGAAAGAGAAAGAGCGAAAGCGCGCGAGAGTGCGACAGAGAAAGAGGGAGGGAGGGAGGGAGGGAGGGACAGAGGGAGAGGGGAAGGGACGCGCACACGACAGGGAGGGAAATGATGAGGGTGCAAAGTTTGAGTCGGTTATAATCGTGTATAGTAGCACGAAAGCGCGCGGCACGCAAGAACGACGACGGCGACGACGTCGTACAGAGGGTGTGCAACGCGGGGTCACACAGACGTACAGTGGAATTAGCGGCGGGTCTCATAATTTCTCGGACTCTGATCGAGCGCGAAGTTTTCAGATGCTCGAAGAACGTGAAATTGATTGAATAAACGCTTTGTTGCGTACAACTTGGTAACAAGGGTCGATTACACCCTCCCAACAACTCGATTACGTAGATCGAGCATTCCAAGAATTCGCGACTTGGATTCTTTCGAGTTAGTTAATTATCGAAACGAGGGAAAAACTGAATTTCTTTATAGCACGATGAGAAATCCGATCGATTTTGATCGAGGACGAATCGATTTGAATCGATAATAGGATTAAGATTTTAACTTGCAGGAGAATCTTCATTAAATTTTGAAACGGTCTGTTTTCGATCGGCATAAGTTTCGTCACATTTTCGTTTTTTTTATATCTAATTGTAAGTAAGAGTCACGATGTTTAATTCGAGGACGTATTTTTGACCGATGTTTAACATTTGTTCGAACGACTCGAAATTTTAACTGCGCATAAAGGGAACATCCTATTATCATTCGTATATCGGATATTGCGATACTATTATAATTATAGATATTTTAATTATCGGACTTAATTCGCCGCATTTATATGAGAAATTAATACATTCCCCTCAAAATGCCTCCATTTTTAATATTCTTAATTCAATCGAAAACTTCATATAACAATAACATTCCTATCAAATAAAACTCTATTCTTACTATTCTATAAAAATAATGTTCGATAAAATAAAAATAAAATTTTCCCAAAATTGTCAAATTTCATTAAAACAATCGTTTTCTTTAAATCAAGGCAAAAATTAATTAAACGCTTGCAATTGCTTCGATCGAATGCAATCAAAAAAATCATTCAAAAAAGAAGTTGCGATTCGTTCGAACGACGAAGGTCCCATTCGCAGATAGACACATATAGAAAGAGCGAAAGCGAGACGGAGGGAGCAACCCCCGGCCTATAAAGTGAGAAGTTGATTCCCAAGCGCAAGTGTACAAATTGTACGAGAAGCATAGGTGTGCGACGATTCGACTTATCTAACGATTAAGTTTATACAGAGCGAGCCCCCCCCCCCGCTTCCCCCCCCCCCCCCCCCCCCCCCCCCCCCCCCGATATACTTGTCTCTCGTTCTTTCATTCTGGCTCTTTTGCGAATTTAACCGACTCTTCCTCTCTCTGTTTCTCGTTCGTTTACGAGTATGAGAAGTGGGAGGGTGGCTTGTTATCAGCTCGGCTCAACTCGACTCAACTCGACTCGCGACTCAACTCTCTCTCACGCTTTACTACTTTTCCTCCCTCTCTCTCTCTCTCTTTCTCTCTTGGTCTCGTGGTCTCGCTCGACTCAACTCGACTCGGCGCGCCGGTTGAGCTCACGGTGTGCGGCTCCGGTTATTGATCGAAGGCCGACCGGGGTCAGAGTAGCAGTGGACTAAATCCACTCTGTACGTACGTACGTACGTACGTACCTGGGTATTTGTCGGTGCATCGTACAGCATAACCCACCAAACTGTACAAATACACGAGGACCATTTATACACACATAGACATACGTGAATTCAGTTGCAATACAAGTGAGAACATGCGACCATATACATTTGTGTGAGAACGTGTATCGGTGCATAACACGTCGAGTACAACGGTGCATGCTTTCGGTAACCACCACCACCACCGCACTTGTCTAGGCGGTATAACCAACCACGAGAAAGTGTGTTGGAGCTACCGAGGGAGAAACACACCAACGTTGGATGCTATCTAATTCCGGGGCCCTTGCGATCTCCTATCCAATTTTCTATGCCCATAAACACAGTTGTACGCGCATGTGTGTGTGTGTATAGCTATGGGGTGTTCTATGTGGCGATATTTTTACCGATAGTTTCGTGAAAGCTCCAATGGCTGATGATAAAGGGAAAAAGTTGTTTGAAAAGGTTATTTGGAAATATGGAGTAAATAGGTTAGTTGGGCAATCGATTAATTAATTAATTCATCGAATTAATTAGGGTCTTTAAACGAATTAGGTAAGTTAATTTAAATCATAGTGAAATCGTTATTGATTGAATTAATTAGTTTGTTGACCGATAATTGGTTCCTTGAGTGATTAGTCAGTTGATCGTGATTAATTGGTTGATTAAACTAAACAATGATTATTCACGGTAGCTAATTAATCGATTGATTTAACTAATAGTTGGTTCTTCAGATTGAGCGATTGGTGGATCTACCTAATAGTTGACTCTCGAGGTTAATTAATTAGTTGAGTTAACCCATTATAGGTCGATAATTGATGGATATATTAAATTAGTAGTTTGATCCCCCGCGCTAATTAAGCGATTAATCAAAAATTAATTCTGCCAACCAATCGATCTTTTCAACTGATAATTGATTTTCAAAAAATGGCAGTTTAAAGAGGTTATTTGGAAATATGAAGAAAATAGGTTAGTTGGGCAATTGATCGAATTAATCGATACCTAATCGAATCTCTAAACGAATTATTTAAGTTAATTTAAACAATACTGGATTGTTCATTAATTCGACTAATTACTTTATTGACCGATAATTAGTCCCTCGACTCATTAGACAGTTGATCGCGACCAATTGGTTAATTAACCTAAGCAACGATAATCTCTGCTAACTAATTAATCGACTCAATTAGCCAAAAGTTCATTCTTCAAATTGAACAGATTCGTGAATCTACCTAACGTTTAAATTTCGAAATTAATTAATTAATTAACTTAACCCATTATTGGTCAATAATTATTGAATATATCTACTTAGTAGTTTGTTTCCCAGTGCCAATTAACTTTATTCTATCAACCAATCCATATTTTCACCTAATAGTTGTTTATCCAAACTAATTAAAAATTCAACTCAACCACTAATTACCACTTGCAATTAACCTCTTTTTTCAACTATTAGCACACTTATTCCCCCCAGTTTTTTTATTACGAGTCAACAGTCGCTTTAACCAAAAATTATATTTCATCCAGTGTGAAATTCGCCTGGAATATCTCGCACAACGTTCTATATTGAAATTCTAAAATAGTCGGGCTTCTAGTACTCGTGGGCTACAATAGTACATCCGTATACATCGCTTCCGTACATACTCGCTATCGACTAATATTACTTAACTTTACCACCACTACTCGCGAACCACTCCGTAAATATATTCCAGCGGTATCACAATAAACGCCATGCCACGTACTCAGAGAAAGAGTGTGTGCGAGAGAGAGAGAGAGAGAGAGAGAGAGAGAGAGAAAGACCAAGGGAGAGGGATGAAGGGTGTTGGGAGGGTTATTCTCATGCAACACCAGTAGAGTAGCGTCGCACATCGCACGGTATGTGTGTGATACAACCCCAGGAAAACGAAATTGCTACCGCCACGCGAATTCCGATAATGCCTTCCGCGCTTTTCACCTCGATGCTTGCTACTCACTATGCCGCTTCATACACGTAAGTACGCGCGTTGTATACGCTGATATACGTGTATAAGCGTGTGTTTATGTATGGAAACTGTACTAGGAACGAGGCGGCTCGCGGTTATAGTATGCGGTGTGCATTACTAGAGAGAGCAATGGAAGAGAGCGATGGTGAATAAAAAAAAAAAGTAAAAATAGGAAAAAGTTTAAAAAAAAAAATGCAACAAAAAAAAAGAGGCAGGAAGAGCCACTGCGTAAGAACCGCTCCCACTTCGGGCGAATGCGATGCATCTCTATACCCGGATGTACGTTTGTATATTTGTATTATACTGCACACCGATACATCGCCACTCTCCGGGGACTCGTCGAATCCCGTCGAGTTTTCAGCTTTTTCCCGACGAACGACGCGCCTAAGCCATTTCGACCTTTCGCTTCTTTTTCGGGGCTTCTTTTTTGTTTTATTGGTGGTTTTTTTTGCGACATGTATGCGAAGTCGTAAGGGAGGAGAGTAGTTTATACGGCGTAACGGTCGATAAAAGATACACGGCTGTATAAAGTATTTAAAAAAAAATGGGGAAGTTAGGGGTGGAAGAACTCACCTCGTTGGTGTTCCATCGGTGTCGCTGCGTTGGAAAGTGCTCGGCTCTTGGGAGGGTCTCCAAATTCTCCGGCAACTTTATCGGGTCGCCATCTGTGCAATCACATCAACGAAAAAAAAATTCAAGGATCAGTGTTTATGCACAACTTTCGTTTTTTCGCACTTAAAGCAGTAGAGGTATACGCTAGATCGTGGTTTATATTTGTATGACTCGAAACTCGCAAGTTTATATTGAAAATGAAGAAAACGCATTTGTCGTCAGAAGAATTGTTGAAAAGTTGTCAATTAAAATTCCTTGCCAATAATTATTTTTTATAATTTGGAACGATTTCTTCATTTTTCTATCGAGGCAAATATTTGTTTGTTATCCTAAAAGCAATTTTAATCGACGTGTCAATTTTTCATTCAGTAATTTAACATTAAGAAAAATTAGTTAGACTAGATCGTGATTTATACTTGTATGGCTCGAAATGTTCGCAAGTTTATATTGAAATTGGACAAAACTCATTTGTCGTCTGAAATATTGTTGAAAATAATGAGTTGTCAATTAAAATTCCTTGCCAATAATTAATGTTTATAATTTGGAACGAATTCTTCATTTTTCTATCAAGGCAAACATTTGTTTGTTATCCTAAAAGCAATTTTAATCGACGTGTCAATTTTTCATTCAAGAATTTAACGTTAAGAAAAATTAGTTGGACTAGATCGTGATTTATTATTGTATGGCTCGAAACCCTTGCAAGTTTATATTGAAATTGGACAAAACTCATTTGTGATCAGAAATATTGTTGAAAATAATGAGCTGTTAATTAAAAATCCTTGCCGATAATTAATTTTTATAATTTAGAACGATTTCTTCATTTTTCTATCAAGGCAAATATTTTTTGTTATCCTAAAAGCAATTTTAATCGACGTGTCAATTTTTTCATTCAATAATTTAACGTTAAAAAAAATGGTTGAACTAGATCGTGATTTATACTCGTATGGCTCGAAACCCTCGTATGTTTATATTGAAATTGGAGAAAACGCATTTGTCATCAGAAATATTGTTGAAAATAATGAGCTGTTAATTAAGAATCCTTGCCGATAATTAATTTTTATAATTTAGAACGATTTCTTCATTTTTTTTATCAAAGCAAATATTTGTTTGTTATCCTAAAAGCAATTTTAATCGACTCGTCCATTTTTCATTCAGTAATTTAACGTTAAGAAAAATTAGTTGGACTAGATCGTGATTTATACTTATCTGACTCGAAATTTTCGCAAGTTTATATTGAAATTGGACAAAACGCATTTGTCATCAGAAATATGGTTGAAAATAATAAGCTTTTGATTACAATTGCTTGCCAATAATTATTTTTTATAATCTATTTTGCCAATTTTTGTATTCATTTTGTCAAAAGTTATTTTAATCGACGCATTCATTTTCCGTTTAGTAATTTATCGTTAAGAGAAATAACTGGGATATTAAACAAAACTATGCCCAAGAATCGTTGACTAACAATAAGAATATTTGAGCAATTATGCTGCATTTAATGGAACGATTAAATTTTTAATTATTATTACTTTTTCGTCGCTCGAGACTCGAGCCGTTGAAAAATTGGTTTAATTGCGCAAGGTACAGCCCGAAACGTGAACGAGGATCGAGATTGCGGGAGCAAGTGCAGTAACACCCGAACTAAACTGCTTTTTGCTACCATCTCAATTTTCTTGATTGACGTGCGCGATAACTAACGAACTAGCTCATGAATAACTCAAATTTACAGTGTTGCATAAAAATTGCGTCTCTACCGCGTGAACTAGCAACAAGTTGTTCAAATTTCGTTTACATATTTGATAAACAAAAAAGCAAGTTAAATATTTTGTTTCCAATTTCTTCATTCGAAACGAAACATAAATTTGTTTATTTTCACGACCTACCCTTACAACCACTTGACAACAATTTTAAACCGTACAATCTCTCGACTATCATTTTAAATCCAGAAATTCAACTCCGAGTTTCCATTCCAATAATCAACGGAACACCCCTAAATTCCACCAACCCTAAATTTAACGCCCGAATTGGCAAAACAAAAAAAAAAGAAGAATATAAAACATGGATGCAGCTGAATTTGAAACGAGTTAACCGCAGGACTACCCCTAAACCAATTGGCTCTTCCCCTCGAGGATGCGAAGCCGCCTTAAGATGTATAATCCAGAAGTAAAACGTAGCAAAGGGTGGTAGAGAAATAAGGGAGGACTGGTAACTAATACTAACACATCGAGGCTGTCGAGGGGAGGGTAATATGTTTTCACAAAGAACGAGGTCATGGCGCGTTCTTAGCATCCAAGCTAAGCACAGAGCGGGCCAATAGTTTGCACGACTTAACGACGCACTGCCATGTGGCAAGAATCAGCTTTCCGATAATTCATTCCCACAAAGCAGCGCACACAAACACATGTCTCCTTCGTATATCCGCGAAAACCGCGCAGTTAGACAAAGTTTAACTCTAAGTATTTCTCAAGCTAGCTAAAGATATTTCGGTGGTGCTCGCTCGTGCTTGGGGAATATATTCCAGCACGATTTACCGTCGTATCAGTAGACATGGCGGGAGCGCATTGTCTATTTGACTCATTCATAAAAGTCATTGATGCTATAGACGTGTCTATATGAGAGGCTGGGGCAAGTTGGCCCACCTTAAGAGTTAGTGTTACATGCGACGAGCGATTCGAAAATGCAATTTGTACTCACATCGAAATAGAGCCACCGATCGCGTTAAAATTTTGAAGGCATCTAGGGAATTCTGGCAAAAAGTGACTAAACGTTGTATTTTTCCAAAATTGTTGCTATAATTCTCTAGATAGTCTCAAAACTTTAACCCTCAGTGCTGGAAAAAGTACGGATGGTGTTTTCGAATCACTCGTCGCTTGCAACACTATTGTCAACATTTTGAACAAAAAAACATTTAGAGTCCCTTTTTGCCATAATCCTCTAGATACCCTCAAAATTTGAACGCTATTAGCTGTTCAGTGCCAGAGAAATTACAGATCGCGTTTTCGAATCGCTTTTCGCCTGCAACACTGACTCTTAAGGAAATTGTCAATTCAGATTTTGTTCAATAATACATGTTCGAATACGAGTAAATGTCATTGAATTGGCACAAACATAAAACTAAGTCTATGTGGGGTAACGTGCCCCCCCCCCGCCCACCTGGAATTATTTCAAAATAATTGATAAATTTATTTGTCTCGAAATTATTTTGCTTTTAACAATCTTCTAACAATTTTTCATGCTCTTGTGAAATATTATATTATTCTTTTTTTTATTATTATTATTATGCTGATGCTGAATTTTACTCATATAAAGTAGAACCATTGTGAAATTTTATGAAGTTATTTGAATAAAATGGGACAAGATAGAATGTATTTGTAAAATTTACGTTATTTATATGTGCGATTTTTGCATTGGAAAAGTAATGTGTAAAAATTTTCATCCTATAAACAAAAATAGCTATCGAGGTGGTCCATCTTGCCCCAGGGAAATGCAAGCCATCCTTCCCCACGTGTATTTCGAATATAGATTTTAGAAGAGCAACATAGAATAATATACAATACATCGCTCGTGTTTGTCCTACGAATCCATATAAACACAAACATTCGCGTCATGCAAAGAAGAAAAATGGAAATCGTCATTCCTGAATGAAACTCGAAAGAAAACACACGCACTTGTTTCAAACTTTTCCTCTTGGAATTTCGTAAATATACAAAGGAATTTTGACCAATCGGATTATCACGCTACGACAATTTAAATAGCTGTCGTAATTCAAGTACGTAATAAAATCTCTAACATAACGCGAAACAAAACAAAAAAGAAAATGCACAACGATAAATTAGCAAAGGAAAATAAGTAAGTTTATGCCAATTTTTCATAAAAAGAAAGGAAATTGTACCAAACTATGAAAACTGGGTCTCTCCCTCGCTCCGAGAAGAAAGAAAGAAAGAGAGAGAGAGAGAGAGAGAGAGAGAGAGAGAGAGAGAGAGAGAGAGAAGGAGCGCTATACGAGTCTGAAGAATTAAACTATTCGAGGATACGATCTGTCGAAAGTCGTCGATTAAATGAGGCGGCGAAGATAACGGACATTACGATTTTTTAGC
>JAPYZT010009356.1:0-12470 GCA_030522965.1 Tryphoninae sp. A BG-2022a | reverse complement strand
ACAGCGATTTTTCGGGCTGTCACACTGGAAAGCTTCCTTAACTATCATATTTATACAATTTACCTCATACCCATACTTACTTTTTTTTAAATAAAACGAACGAAAGCAAAAATTTCATTTAGCTATAGCAAAGCTCGTTAAAAAAAGAAAACGAAATTTTTTCTGGTTTCATTATTACGAGTCAATTTCGTCCAAACGTAACCGCCGTAAAATCCAACGTTTACGATTGTCGTCAATCACTCTTTGGACCAAACATCGAGATAAAATCATAAATGTCCGAGGGAAGAAAGAGAGTGCTCGCTGCTCTATCTAGAAAATCGCGATAGGACAGATTTTATTTACGGGCCGTGTGGTTCGACCCCTCTAGCGTAGATGATTGGTAGATTATATAGCTCGACCATTACACGTCAATAGTTTGTTATCAGCGTATTCTCGAACACGTGATGCAACTTCACCGACGACAAGAGCAAAGTTTATTCCTGCATCGTGGATGCTTGATCGATAGTTGGAACTTCTCTCTGTGTCAATCTCAATACGTAATTCGCGGTTGTACGAAATCCTTTTCTTCAATCATAATCGTATATCGAACTTGCATCCTTCGACATGTGCGACGCGTTTAATTAATTCCGAAACATTTATCATTCTCTTTGTTTCTTTCAAATCTGACGTATTATTTATTATTCCTCTGTAACAATCGATCTGTGATATTTGCATGAAAAATCGTATCGAAATAAGATCGAGTTGATTGATTTGTGATATTTGCATGAAAAATCGTATCGAAATAAGATCAAGTTGATTGATTTCATTAATGATTTTTATTATTTATTATTCCTCTGTACCAATCGATCTGTGATATTTGCATGAAAAATCGTATCGAAATAAGATCGAGTTGATTGATTTTCGTACAACTGTCCAGCATGAAAAAGCGCGATGACGAACGGACGTTTTCAATCATTCGAGAATAAACGAGATTTCATTTATCACGTCTTTTGCGTTCGGCGTGCATTAAATTTGAAGAGATGACTTTTTTTTTAAGAAATAGATACCAGCGTGTAGACACCGTGTACTTATATCCTGACAAGCGATATATCTCGAGAGGATCTCATGTGCTCTCGAGAAAAAAAAAGAGGAAAAGGTAAGAGGGAAGGTCTTGGCTAGACACGGCGAGGCGATAAGAAAAACTGTCGGTCTCCTTTGAATATACGACAATGAATTTTGTTATCGGGAGAGCTGTGAATAGATTCGTGAGTGGAAGGAGAGAGTAGCCGAGATATAGAGGGAGGTATAAGTAAGCGTTTTGCTGCCTGAGCGCGGACGATGAGCGATCTTTTGTTCGGCTTCGTTCGCATCCTTCGGCTAACGTCAGCGAGAGAAAATGAGGGAGAGAGAGAGAGAGAGAGAGAGAGAGGGTGGCAAAGGCTTATACAAGAATGGGGAGGAGGATAGGAAAGTTTGAAAATATTAATGAAGACGGATCGTGGACACGCGAGAAACTCAACGTCTTTGGTTCGCCATCATCGTAAAGCAGTGGTGGGCGGTTCTTTAATGAAAAAAAAAAAAAATAATAATAAATTGAACGTAATCTCCGATCGCGTGAGGCTTGTATCGTGCGTATACTTCGTCTTTCATATTGTGGGAATAGCTATTGACTTTGCCCATTTAAAAAAACAGCGAGCAACAATAAAGTACAGAGAAAAATATGGAAAATATTTCATTAAAAATTCATTACGTTAGTTCATTATTTCGACAGAATAAAAATCACGATTTTTCTCATCGTTATTCGTTTTCGTTATTATCATTATTTGTTTTTCCTAGAAATAAAACGATTATTCATTTGGCGAAGGATTTGACGTTTTTGAAATATTTTTATTAACTCCGTTCCCTCTGGAAAATGTTGTGTTATACTTATCGGGCAAAGGTAAATATAAATATGCGTTACCCTCGTAATGTTGACAATAACTTTGGCTACTTCGCCCTAACTTAAATCGTAGCATGATGAATTAATAGTAAGAGTAAAAGAGAAGAAATACAAGGTAGAACAACATAGAATTTATTTCAAGATTCCAATCACTGCACGACCTTTAACCCAACGAATGTTCTCAAGACTGGCTCGAAAAATTTATGCCAAGACTAAGGAAATCGTGGAATACGTAATGTGTATCTTCGTAAACTCTGTTATATCAGTGAGTAAGTGGATAACCGGACGAAACTTGTGAAAGATCATCCGTCATGTCTCTTAGGGGTAGTTTGCTGGCCAAGTCTCGTATAAGCCAGAATCATATCCCACGCTCCCCTAGCTATATACATACGTCACAGCATGATACGTACATTCATATACATGTATATATAAAACCCCTATAGGTCCATCATAGGGCAGTCTTCATATCCGCTTTAACCCATCAATCTTGCTCCATGTTTCCTCTGACCACCCCAACGAAAGGTACAAAAAAGAACATTAATAGAATACTCTTCAAATACAATTTAAGAATGGTTGCAAGTTGGTGAATACATAGTGAGTGGGTGTAGGATAGTTTGTTCGCAACGTCCTGTTCAAGTCAGCCGTGTCCATTGAGCTGGACAGCAGTTTAGGGTTGTCACATTGCTCAGTCCATAATTGGTTCGATTTCGTCCCACGGTTAAGCGTTTATATTCGATAAACTTGACGAGCTAGGAGAAAAAATATATGTTTAACAGCTTTGTTTTTCCGGTTGTTATGCAAATTTACGATTGATCGCTCCCACAGCTATATACAGGGTGAGGCATCGAAAGTGACCCGGGCGTTTCATATGGAAACGAAGCGAGATATCGAAAATTGTTTCAGACAAATGTTGTAGAATATCGAGGGGGGCAAAAGATGACGTAAATGAATTCTCTTTGAATGTATGCATTAAGGTTATTTGGAGGTCAAATTTGCTTTTTCAAATAGGATGGTTAACTTTTTTTGCCGGGAATTGAAAGAGTGTTTAATTTTAGGTATAAAGGTACTACCACACTAATGTCCTAAAATTGTTAGGTTATGAGATATTTTGTATAATAGTTATAACGTACGAGTAACGAGTTCTTTTCATTAATTAGAGTGTACTTACAATTTTAATCCAGTAAGTGTTCAAAATGACGGCTATTGACGTCGATCCACTTTTGAAAGCGCTTCGCGAAAGAACGCTGACTTTTGAGAAACGTTTCGTCACGTACACTCGCGCATGCAGCAATTATCCTTTCCTTCATATTTTCAGATGTGAAGATTCAGATGTCTTTAATGTATCCCCATAAGATAAAATCTAACGGAGTAAAATCCGGAGGTCGGACGGGCCAGTTGACCGATCCTCTACGTCCTATCCAGGTGCGAGATCTCTCATATGTTATAACTATTATACAAAATATCTCATAACCTAACAATTTTAGGACATTAGTGCAATAGTACTTTTATACCCAAAATTGATCACTCTTTCAATTTTCCACAAAAAAAGTTGACCATCCTATTTGAAAAAGCAAAATTGACCTTCAAATAACCTTAATGCGTGCATTCAGGGGAGAATTCATTTACGTCATCTTTTGTCACCCTCGATATTTTACGTTTGTCTGAAACAATTTTCGATATCTCGCTTCGTTTCCATACGAAATACCCGGGTCACTTTTAATGCCTCACCCTGTATATAGGTACGTATATAGAATCCCTAGGTATAAGTCCATCGTTGGGAAATCTTCATATCCGCTTTAACCCATCAATCTTACTTCTATGTTTGCCCTGACTATCCCAAATGAAAGATACAAAAAAAGAACGTTAATAGAATGCTCGTCAGATACAATTTAAGAGATATACATAGCGAGTAGGTATTGGGTGGTTTGTTCGCAACGTCTTGTTCAATTCGGTCGTGTCAACGAATATCCACTAAGTTGGACAGCAAATTAGGATTGTCACATTGTTCGGTCCATAATTGTCTCGGTTTCGTCGCACGGTTAAACGTTTACACTCGATAAGTGTGACAAGCCACGAGACAATATGTTTGACAGCTTTATTTTTACGATTGTTATTTAAATCTACGATTCATCGCATTTCCCTCTTTCCTCACGTTCGTTCCCATTGCCAATGAGAAGAAAATACACTAAATTATCTGAATTTTCTTTCTTTTTCCTGGGTACCCTGTTATAAAACGCATGTCCTTGATAATGGAAGGAGAGAGAGAGAGAGAGAGAGAGAGAGAGAGAGAGAAAGATAGATAGAGGGTGTGCGATCGAGTGGAGAAGAAGAGAGGGTCACATGGAGCAGGCGTAAAATGTTAACGATGTACTGAATACCCTCAAGTATAAATACAATATATATATCTATATATACATACGATATATCTTTACCACCCCATATATATATAAGAACGTACATACGCAGTGGTAAAGGTAAATGGTAGTATCGGGCGAGCAATACGAGGGAAGAAATTGCCTCGGAGCAAGAGAGGAACACTCGAGCAATGGGCTCTCTCGTTCGTGGCGTTTCTCGTACAACCTCGATGTATTTGAGAGCGAATATACGTGTGAATGTGTGTGAGAGGGAGAGGCAAAGGACCCCGTATCTACGAATACCTCTTTCGTTGCTTTAGCTAGCGCTGGCTGCTGCTCCATTGGTCTGTTCTCGTGCTCTCTAGCATCCTTGACCCGGTAGAACTCCCGGGATCCCAAGGCTTTGCCATTATAACGTTGATGTACAGCAGCCAGAAGCGCATATGCCTCACTACCTTGTATATAGAATTTATGAATGTACATATATATACATAAATACATGTATAATGTGTATTATACGCGTATATATATTCGCTCATGCACCTATGTGCTGTATATTGAGAAATATATAACGATAAGAAGGGAGGCCAGTGGGGTTCACAGTGGAAAGTCTACTATTTGCTTACGCACTTCTACTTCCCTTTCTCTCTTTACGGCACAAGGTATTTTCCCGTCTTATATATGCGATGATAGATTTATATCTTTAAATATATAAATATAGTTATGTGTACGCTGGGGCAATACAGGAGAAACCTTCGAAAGCCCCCAAGCTCTTGCAGTCATTCTCGAGTTTCCACCAGTTTGGAAGCTTTCTCTTTGCCAAGTCGCATTCTCCCTCGGGTGAACGACTATGTACGTACCGACTAACTACATGTATTATATACATGTATAACCGTGACTAGCAAACGTTATGAAATATGGATGAGTCGGTCGAGACTTGGCGAATTAACCTTTAACTCGTGTGTGACAAATGCCCTAGTACGGTAGTATTCATGAAAGCTACCGTTACGAGAACTTCGATACGGGTCACCAGCGACGAGTCTCGATGATTCTTATCATTCGGTATTATTCTTTTTTTTTTCGTTTCATCGCGAGACACGAAAATGTTGACGCGATAATATTTTTGAGTCAATTATTTTCATCGATCGAAGAAGTAACCGGGGAATAATTGTCGTTGGGGAATAGATGGGAAGTTGTATGTTTCGATGATTAACAGAGACGGTCGAGTTTCGGAAATTTAAAAGAGGAATACAATTTTAGCATTCGTTCTGACGTTTGAAAAAAAACGTGAAAAAAAGTTCTTTGAAATTTTCTTGCGAGGCTCCACGTGTAAGGTTGCGTTCGCATCCATCTATGTCATCAATGAATCATCGTCTCTTTCTCTATCCTCGCGTAAATCAAATAAACTTGAAGGAAGGAAATAGAGGAGGAAGTTGAATATGGCTGACGAAAAAAGGTTTTTACTACTGTGGCATATCCGTCTCTCTGCGTCCAGCGTACTGGTTCTCTCTCTTTCTCTCACTCTCTCTTTTTCTCTCCCTCTCCGTATCTCTCGCTCTTTCTACTCGTCGAGCGGCAGGTGAGTATTGATCGGTCGCGTGTGCAGGGCGGTCGAGCTCACCATGGCACAGCGACCCTAGAGGAGAGAGGAAAGGGGGGGGGGGGGGGGGGGGGGGGGGGGGGGGGGGGGGGGGAGAGAGAGAGGGAGAGAGAGAGAGAGAGAGAGAGAGAGAGAGAGGGACAGAGACAGAGACAGAGACAGAGACAGAGACAGAGACAGAGACAGAGAGAGAGAGAGAGAGAATCAGCGAGGATACGAGAGTTAAAGACAGAGAGGGAAAGAGCGACGAAGTGACTGAAGAGAGGGTCGCATCTCCCACCGGACGAGCCCTTTCGTCCTTCCGGTTGCAGGTACGAAGGGTCTCCCCAAAGGCAGGGAAAAACCATTCGAATCGCCGGAAACATCCATTCACCCCCAAGTAAACGGAGGGCTAATAAATAATGAACAAAAAAAACCGGAGACAAACGGAAAATCCTACCAGGAGGCAGAGAAGGGTTTGAATGAAGCATTCAACGTACCTATATACAAATCCATATATTTAAATAGAGAATAGTTTCCGGTGAGTGAATAAAAATCCTCTGGATATGCCGTGAGTGAATCGTTGTCGTGCCCAACTGTTGCACTCACGGCTCGACGGAATAGTGGGAAAGAGCGAGAAAGACTGCATTCCCATCGCCCATTCGTTCATGAAGCTCATATATACGTATATATGTATATATCTTCCATTCTATACTCTTACATTCTATATTTCACTCGCTTTCAACGTTCTCAATCTATTTCAACGCTATACCTCTGTGCAGTTCGTATGTAGCGCATATTACGATTTTTCTCTTTTCACGTAATTTAGGACAGTTATATATATATATATATATATATATATATATATGTGTGTGTGTGTGTGTGTGTCTTTTCAATGTATATATTTGCTATACGTGTATGTACTTATGTATATATGTACGTGTATCAATATAATATTCTACCGGAGGGAGAACGAGTGCCAAGTGGAGCGACAGGCAATCGTGTACTTTCCATGCTGGCCAGCCAGTTCCAAACGTGTTTTCTCTCTATATATTATTCGCAATACACATACACGCTTGTCCTATGTGTTTCAAGCTGCTATGTCAAAGCGAGGAACGTGTCCCTTCTGACGTGTACTGCAACTTATAATGGGCTGTTTACGCTTGCACGGAAATCGTTGCACACGTTTCGCACCAAAAGCCTCTCATTGCATTCTCGTGTTTATGCGCGAAACCTGGATTCACGGTTATACGGGTAAACCTCTTTCTTTCTCTCTCTCTCTCTCTCTCTCTCTCCCTCCCTCTCTCTCTCTCTCTCTCTCTCTCTCTGTCCAGTGCGCGATTCGCGCGAACAGCAAGGATATTGCACATTTAACAAATCCTGATTGTGGATGAGGCAGGAAATAATGAAGCCACGTGTGCGAGGACGTGTAATTTGTTATTTATTAGTCGCTATCACGCCTCTGTCTTTATTTGTTTCGACATTCTCCGCATGCGCCATATTGGTGACTGCGTTTGCATGTTTATAGCGCGCACGCGTTAGTGCGTGTCACGACCTTCACCTAGCGTCGGGCTCGTAATGACCAAAGCTTCGACTATCTCCCCCCCCCCCCCAGCTTCCTCTCTCTCTCTGGAAGTAAACCGAGAAACTGGAGCAACAGGCAATACTTGGCGCTCACCTTCTTTTTCCTTTCGGGTATGCGTGTCTGTCTGGCGACGACATAAACTTTGAGCCCGGAAACATAAAACCTCTATCGCCGCGAGGGTTACGCTCGTTGCATATATTAATATATTTATACATGTATATATGTATATATATTTTCATAATATTATTTGTCTTATGACCGACTTTATAAGAAAACAAAAACAAACGTTGATACAGCGAGGAGTTTTATTGCGCAATTTGATATTGTAACGACGTACAAAATTTTCGTGCACGTGTCGATAATAGCATGGAGAATTTGATTTTCAAACTGGCACGAGGCAATTATCCGAAATTAATTCATATTTTCGTGGAGGTGAACGTAATTGGAAATGATTGTTTTCAAGTGCAAATGTTGACACGAACTAAGGGCTGGGCGGAGGAGTTGATTACACGCGAAATTAGTGAATTATTTCATCTGAAATCAGGCTAGGAATCATTAAAAATGGCTGAAAATCGTAGGTTATCTTATTGATTCGGTTATCACGGGAATCGCAGTAGAAATCGCGAGGAATCGATTCTTTTTGGAGATCGTTGTAGCACCGAATCTACGAGTGGCCAATCTGTCGGGTTGGGCTATATATATATATATATATATATTGATTGAGATAAAGTTCGTATATATATATATATATATATATATATATTGATTGAGATAAAGTTCGTATATATATATACAATCCGGGGCTTGAAGCTAATTTAAAGAGGCAATAAAAAAAGCATATATATGTATCTCGAAAAGTTTGAGTTAGTCTGGGATGCAGGAAGTGTTTCGTGTATCGCGAAAGTCGAGGGTGAAGGAGAGGTCAAATGTGCTTTCTAGAAGATGAACGTCGTCGCGACCGGATCCATCGCTCAAGCTTCCCCGTCGTCGAGCGAAAAGTTTTCCTAAAAAGTTCAGCGTCCACTTGGTATATATCAAAGCTGTGTCTACACAAATGTATATACAGAAAGAGAGAGTGAGAGAGAGAGAGAGGGGGGAAAACGAAGTTCTCGTCGGGATGACGCAAAAAGGGATTAACCGAAACTGCTTTTCGAGAGATGTTTATAACACTGCCGTGAAACTCATTTGAGCCCAGCGAGAGATGAGTCTGTAATATATGGCCTCATCTATATGTATATTATATATATACACATATATGTATATATTAAATAAAATTGAATAATATCATATAATATAATAATATATATATAAATAAATAATAATAATAACAAATAAATAATTATAATTACTATATATTATATAGATAGATAATATAAAATAAAATAATGTTATATACATATAATATTATATAATAGAATTTTATATATATATAAATAATAATAACAACAAATAAATAATTATAATTATTATACATTATATAGATAGATAATATAAAATAAAATAATGTTATATATATATATAAGAAATAAATAATTATATTTATATACATATACAAATATAATTATATATACATAGATGTTTGTATATAAAAAGATGGGATCGAAGTACTACATGGACTTCAGCCCTGCTGACGGTTACAATACTTTAGATACATTATTCGAACGAAAACTTGGTTTTCGAGAAGGATTTTTGGTCGAGAACCACTTCCGATCTCTTATTTCTCCCATCTTTGATCCTTGCAACTTTTGATAACCTTGAAGTAACAAAGTTTTCTAAATACTGTACAAAGATTGCTCAATACGAAAACATCGTACTGCGAGTTTCGAATACAACGTAAACAAATTATGTATTCAATTTATTTTCCATAAATTTAATGCATGGTCGAGAAACATGTTTACGTGTCAAGTTTCTCGACCATGCATTAAATTTGTGGAAAACAAATTTTCAGACAATTATATAAAATAGCAATATTGCTATTATTAATATATATATATATATATATACCAGTTTTATTTGCATAACCTTTTACAAAAGTTTTTTACAAACGTTTTTTACAATTACTATTATTAATATTAATATTGCAGTATTAATATTGCTATTATTAATATTAATATTGCAATATTAATATTGCTAATATTACGCGATTATTTTTCGTTATTTGTAATCCAGCAATGTGTAACGTACGAAAACAAATTTTTTTTTTATAACGTCCAAAAATCAAGAGAGGCACGATCTGAAAAAAAGGTGGCGTACAATGTTTAAGGAAGAAAGAAAGTCGGGAAAGGTTTTTTGACGTTTGGAATTAAGGGCGAACCGTCCCACCGTGAACAAAAGTTATCCCAGCTCGGATTCATGAAAAATTGAGATAGAAAGCTTGCGGTGAAATCGCGAGGGTTGTCCGAACCGAGGGAAAAAAGGAGGGTGAGATTTGACTTGTGGACGAACGAATCGTTCTTTTCGTGTTTCCAGATTACACTCGTTGTTTTCCTAAAAAAAAACAAACTTTCTCGTTTTCTCAATCTATGGTTTCCACAGTTTTTCAAGATCTTGTTTTTCGTTTGCGGCCGTCTACCCCGAGTTCCGTTTACACCCTGTGAAGTTGAACCCGTCACTCAGGGAGAACTTGGAACGAGCGCACTCGGTAAATTTCTTTTCCCACAACGTGTTTTGGATTATTCAAGGAGGAAATGGCAATTTCTAGAGAGAAGAGGAAAAAGAGAGAAAGAAAAAGGGAATGAAGGGAGAGAGAAATAGATAAACCTGAAAAAGACAGAATATAAGGTAAAACCTTTCTAACCGAGCGTTATTTTACCTTCAGTGATGGAAAGGTGATGTGTTCTCGTCGTATCTTCGTATTTTACGAGTAATTGTAAGTGCGAATTGCAAATTGTGCTAAAATAAACAACCGAGAAGAGAGAATCTAAAAAGTTTTCCGACGGATGTTAACACGAATGAATCTTCGCCATTACATTTATCGACCCTTTAAAGGGTTTGGAAATTAAATTTCTACCTAAAAACGCGCGAATATTTCTTGCCCAATAATTCAAATTCCACACAATGAACATGCGCTTATTCAACAAACCCTCGAGGTATCGATGCGATTATTTCAATTTTTAAATGATAATTATTCGCATAATCAATATCGTAAAAATAATTATCATAATTATAAATCTATAATTATTAATATATTAATAATATTATTTAATAATAATTTATATTATTAAATAATATAAAAATGATTAAATAATAAATCTATAATATTAAATAAAATAAAAAAAATAATTATCATAATTATGAATCTATAGATTTAAAAAAAATCTATAATTACAATTATGAATAATTTTGAAATAAAACAAAAACAATTATTCTCCAAATAAATTAAATTTTTTTAAAAACAATTATTCGTTATAATCACGTGTTTCGCGATAATTGAAAATATCAATCATTCGCAGAGTTATCGACTATCAGTCTCACGGGATATTGGATAAAGTGCTTAGAGAACATTTTTCCGGGGAACCGAGATCGAGGACACAAAAAGTGGGGTGCAAATCGTGGGGAAGCGTGCCGTGATACGAGCTTATCGTTCGAGCTCCTAGGAGAATTCTCCATGGCGTTGATGTTACACGTTTTCCCCCTTATGTCGTGATGTCATCCAAGAATGTCAGTCGATATCGTTTCATCTCTATATCGTGTCTAGTGTACATGTACCCCTCCCGGTATAATGGCATATAAGGAAATAAAAGTATCGTGCGAAAATGCCCTCGAGATTCGAAATTTCGAGAGGATCTTACGAGTACGATGTGAATTCGTGTACGAGAGAATAACAATAAGGAAATGTTTTTTATTCTCTGTTTCGTGATATTTCGCGTATATCAATATAATAATTGCGATACGACTCGGTATCGGGGTCCGTTGTTCGCGCGGTCAGACTATCATCGAAATATTATCTGCCGACAGGTGGCGCGAGGAGGAGGGATATGGACAGAGGAAAGGGCAAGAGAATGGTTGGAACTAACCACGAATACCATTAGTACTGTTACCGTACTATCTGTTATAGTCTTAATTTGCAGCCAGAATCCGGTAATATATATTTGGGTTTTCGAGGGGAGTGAGGGAGATCGAGCGAGGGTGCAGGGAGCTTACGGACTTTGCAATTATCCGTGCGCTTCTCCATTATCTATAACTCTGTTCATGTAGCCCAACAGACCGGGGAAGCATTGTATTACGTTCCAGGGAAATAGTATAGTCGAGTTCACTCTCTCTCTCTCTCCCTCTCTTTCTCTCTCTCTTTCTGTTTCGCTCTACATATGTATACGTATATGTATATTTAACTTTATATCTATATGTAAAGTCGAAGTCCATTTTTCACCCTTCATTGTTAAAAATATTTTAATTACTCGTGGGGGTTAACGAACGATTCATTTCAATTTCAATGTAAAAATGAGAAATTAAATTTTGCTATTTAGAGCGTTGGAATCGGCGTGTTTGATTCCGGAGCGTTAAGCTATGGGGGATTTGACTTTAATCCGTACAGTTTAACTGGAGTTTATAACCAGAAACGCACCATGGGCAGTTACGCTATAAGTACGCGTGTGTATTTACGAGTATTCTCTCGAATCGTGATTTTGTACAATAAATTTCAAGGTAACGTAACGCACACAAGCCCGTCAGGCAATAAAAAAAATGGTTACGATCAGTTTTATCGTGATTTTTTTGTTGCACGCAACGCAACGTGCCCCAGATTGCATTGTGGATAATAACGTGATTCTATGAAGCAGATAACAGTGTTTGTCAGTGACAGACTACTGGGATAACGAAATAGTCTTTGAAATGTTTATAATGTACATTTTTTAAATCCGTTTCAGAATGAATAATGGTTACGTATGTGTCCAATGGAAGAAGAATATTGATCCAGGTTCGTAATTTTCATTCAATATTCTTTTTCGAAATATCTTTAAGCTCGCTTTCCCAAAGAGTTGCAACGCTGCTGCGCTAATTAATTCATTTAATTTGTCATTAATAAAATTATTAGAA